>JANHGB010033588.1:0-45562 GCA_026283785.1 Coracopsis vasa
CAACCCCCTGCCATGGGCAGGGACACCTTCCACTAGACCAGGTTGCTCAAAGCCCCATCCAGCCTGGCCTTGAACACTGCCAGGGACCATTGCTTGTAACAGGCTGGCTGTTGGTGATGGCTGCTGCCAGCCCTGCCATGCTGCCCTGCCATGACGGCGGTGTGAGTGACAGTGGATATAGTTAGGCTTCAGCGGCTTGCAGGGCCTGTCCTTGCAGGCAGGTACACAGGAAAGCTGACTGCTTTGAAACACCCGGTGCCAGGCCCCACAGCCTTCCTCATGCCCCTGATGAGTGAGAGTCATGAGGAACACTGTGCTCCCCCCCTGCTTCTGGCTGCGGTGGCTCCACGGGATTAAGAGGAGCGAAAAGAAAACCTTATTTTTATCTGATGGTTTTGATGACACTACCGAGTTCACACAGGGGCCAGTGAAGTATTTTTAAGTGGTGGCATTCCTGAGAGCAGATTTCTAGCTCCAAAGGTCCCCCAGCAATGCCGTGTTCCCTCTGGCTCCTAAAAAGGGGTATGTGCCTTCATGCTTCATATTCTTAAAGGCCACCACCAATTCACTTTTTAAACTCTGGTGTCAGTACTCAACAAAGGGAGACATTCTTTTGCCTTCAGATGACTTCATGAAAGAATGCTGCCCTGGTACAGGAGTTCTGGAGACTGGGATTATATTTTATGAGAAAAATGTATTTTGGGCAGACTAAATATGTAGATATCTTTTTGCCCCTGGTTAGTGAGGCACACGAAGTTAGCAAACATACGAGTATGTGCTACCATAATACCCTTTTCATCTGCATCAGTGTTTATCTCAAGTTTCATTGGTTGCAGATATACACAGCCTTTCAATTTTAGTGCTGGTTTCAGGTTTACTACGGCTGCGTTACAGTCACAAAACTATGGTGTCTCTATAGTAAGACACTGATCTTTAACTGCTGTTGGTATTTAGTATTTGCTGTAGTATTTGATTTACTTTGTGATTCCTATTCCCTGCATTACTTTAAAAATAGCTAGATTTGCATTTGCTTTTGCTAGTGTCTATTTAAAACCTCACTCATGTTACTATTAATATCTAGCTTTACACTCCAGCATCACACAAGTCCAAAAGCGCCACTGTCCTTATGAAGAATCCTTCATTTTCTTTTGGTCATTAAAATACTGCAGATCAGTTACCAGTAGAAGCCCATTTGCTTGCTTGCTTTTTTGAAAAAAGCCAAAAGGCATCTGACAAATATTCTCAATATTCAGATGTGCTTTTCCTTAGAATGAAGAAAGCGCCTACACATTTTGGTTTATAAATCTGGTTTTCCTATATTGCACTTTCCAAAGCTAATCCAGACCCCAGTGTCCTCAGACACTGACATGGGGTAATGCAACGTTTGCTGAAGTTTGCCAAGTGCCAAGTGGTGACAAAGCAAAATGATGCCCTGAGCAGCTGCAAGTACCTAGAAAGAGCTATCTGACTGAATTTCACTATTTTGATAAAGCCATGACATGGCTTTTCAAGATGCTCGCTCAAAGGGAGAGCTCCCTCCAGCAACAGAACAAACTCAATACCCCATAGTCTAAAACTGCATATTGAAGCATTTTGTAGAAACAGCACTGCAGGTCGAGAGGCAGAGTATGGAGAAAAGAAAAAGGATTCTCCATGGAGGCTCAGGCGTAGATACTGATATCACTCTCTGTGGGGCGGGTTTGACTGCAGCACTCTTGCAAAGCTTAGGATGCAGGTGACACATACCTTAGTCAGTATGACACTTCACCTTTAGCCAGTGGGTTGGCTGGGTGTCTTCTGCCAGTGGCAGGAACGAGTGGTGTCTTACCAAAACAGCAGGAGCTGGGGCACACAGGCACCAGGTGAAGGGTGAAGATGGACTGGGGTACTTTGGTGCACATAGCTGAAAGTTTGAGTGGAAAACTGAGATCTTCACAATGTTGCTTGTGAAGAGAAGACAAAAACATTTTGTTGATCTCAGAAAATGTGAGGAAATCTCATCAGTTTTATTAGGTTGTATAAAGATATGAGCCTTATAGTTTGAACTCTGGAAAATATACAGCACTAGCAATACTTTGACCCCAGTACATATGCCAGCATGGCGTGAAGTGTGCATTAGGGGCTCATTCTGCAACCTCTGTGTGTAATGGACTTTGGTGGGCGCGACACTTCTTTCATTGGTGTAATTTGCCTTCAAGGAAGTCACTGCTGATTCACTCTGGCCATAACTGAGTGAGGCTCAAGCCTCCTGTTTGTAAGACATTCGAGGAATATACCTAGCATGCATTATGGGTATGTGTATAGGTGTATATATGTATATGCACATGGAAATGTATGTACACAATTTCTCTACATGATGGTTACATCCTTAGTTCTGTAATTGGCACTACTATAGTGGTGTCCAAAAAGATATGCTGATTTACCTCAGTAGGGGATATGGCCTCTGATATTCTACTGCCTAAGAGAGTCCCTTTTATTAATAGCATTATTGCAAGGAAGAAATAAATTTCTTGTGTCCCAAGAGCATTATAAGAGGACAATTGCTTCTCTCCAGATTTCAGACCAACACCAGCTCCTCCTCATGAGTGAAGTCTGAACATTGCATTTCCAAAGCAGGATCTATACCTTCAGTCTCCCTCTAGCCAGAATTGGTTTTGCAAACAGCCTGGCAAGCTTCCTGTTCACCAAATGCAGCAAAAGGTTCAGCTGGAGTTCTCTGCCCCAGTCCCTTGAATTCAGGAGCATGTCACAGCCTATGCTGGGGAAGCAGGATAAATAACAGCGAAGCGGGGAGAAGCAGTAGCAGTCCCCATGGCTTCCTACTAATCTCCTCCCTCCCACGTGCATGCACACTCACACATAACGTGTGAAGAGCTCCCGAGGGGACTTCCACAAGGTGTGAAGATGGTGAGCAAGAAGCATTGGCATGGACCTGCTGTTTCCCACTGCTGAGCAATGACTGACGTCCACAGTGCTTAGCTTTTCTGTTACCACAGGGCAACAAAGGAGGCATTTATCAAGGTGAAAGCTGTTCTCACTTTACAATCCCTACAGAGGAGCTGGTGGCAGTAATGGAGTGTTGGAAGCAGTTAAATACAGCCAGGGGTGGCACTGATTCAGTTGGGGTGTTTGTAGCTCACAGTCTTGTTAAAGCAATCTCTGGAAGTGGAATAGAGGAGCATGGTGATGGCTCACGGGTGTGCCTCCTCCACAAGCAGGACCAGATCCTCCCTCCTCACAGAGCAAGGGAGGCTTTGTATGCTGGGGAAGGGGATGCAGGCTGTGACACCCAGAGTGTGCCAAGGAACATAGGGAGGTGACCTACTGCCACACCATCATCTAAGGGACAAGGAGGTGCTCTAGCAAGCCCTGTGGCCCTGAGGCTCAGTGTGACATGACCAGAAATTTAATCTCAGAGGAAATGGGGAAGCACATGTGTTAGTCAGCTGAGAGGTTATCAGGGGAGGTGGTAAAGTGAGTGCGAGAAAAGGGAAAAATAGGAGTGAATAGGAGGGTTTGGTTTGCCCTGCTCCCAGACTCAGGCAAGCAGATTCTCTTCACTGAGGTGGGACAGAATGGCTGGTTTATCTCACCTTTTCAGTCTCAAACCTCTGCCACTGCAATGATGTAAGATGGGTGCTGGGGCTGCTGGAAGAAAGAGAATCTATTTGGTAGGATACAATATAGCAGGAACTGACATGCATTTTAATCTCTATAAAAAGTAGCATCACTTTTAGGGATAGCACTGATAAATCCTATGTAATTTTGCTTCCAGGAAGACCTTTAAAAATCATCAAGACAGTGGAGACAGTGGTGAAGATCTGGCCCCTGGTAGCAACAGACCTGATTGCCCTTTTGTTCAAACAGAGGAGGAGTGACAAGATCTGCTGGTCATGTCAGGACTGGATTTGGGCTCCCCCACTCACAAATGTGGCTGTGTGGGCTTAGCATTCAAAAATGAAAGCTGAGTCGATTGATAAATGGGATAGAAACCACCAGTTACCTTAGTTCTTAATAATTAACTGGAAGTCCTTTGATGAACTTAGTACCTGAGTGTGGAATTTGGAATCTGACCTTTACTATATCTAGATAAACAGTGTGGCCAGCCCCGCGTCTCTCTTGGAAGGCACCCCTCCACTCTCAGCAGCTCACTTCTTGGAGGCTCTCACACTTCCATGCCGCAGTCAGAAGCTCACGGGAGTCCAGCATGATTCTTCTTACTGTGCTGTTCCTTTGCATCATTTCCACCTACTCAGCCTCTGTTAAAGGTAGGTCTGTACCGGGCTTGATTCAGCTTTTGGCTCAGTGGAGGCATAACCAGTGTGTGTATGCAGGTCTGTTTTGCATCAAAAATTATCATCTTTACTCATCCATCCTTGAGTAATACAAACTCTTTTAGTAATTACAAAGGTTTAGGCACTTGTGGCATTCATGTCAGCAGAGGGGATAGAGGAGTCTGTTTTCAGGTGCGCAGGGCCAGCAGTGTGAGCCAGGAGACTAAGAATCTTGACCTTGCTTAGTCAGGACATGCTGTGGGGGCACCGACTTGAAAGAGACTATTCACACACTCAAAAGTTAAACACACAGAAGGGCTTTGGTGGAGCAGAGCCACAAAGTGCTCGGGGCTCTCCAGGTTTCAGCTTCTGAGCAGTTTAATCAGCTACCACTAAAGTCAGTAAGAAGCATCCTGTTAATTTCATGGGAAGCTTGCTCTGCAATAAGTCATGAAAACCTGGATGTCTGCACAAGCTCTGGGAGCAGGGCTTTACCCAGGTGTCCTGACAAAGGTCAATGGTATGAAATCTGGAGACTGCCCACTTCAGCAGTGGCAGTGTATGAAGCAAGGAAATGTGTCTTTAGTAATGGCCCTTCGTGTACAACCTGACATTAAATTTAGAGGAGTAGAAACCTTAAAAATGAGCCAACACCTAGTTTTTGTTTTAATGAGTATGTCCTTATTATGATGAAGAGCAGGGAGGGTGATGCCATCCTAGGTTCAACTATTAAAAAGGCTGTAGAGGTGCTCTCATGGGTGCCTCCCTCTGCTCCCTGCAGGGCATCCAGAACACTGTGTCACTGTAAGCACACAGCAGCAACTTTCCTCCCTATGTCCATACCCCCTTATGACAGGAGTTATAAAGCAGAGAAGTTTGCAGGTAGTTCCTCTACCCATGAGTGTAATGCCAAGTAATGATTATGGCTAGGTACCGATGTGCCATATTTCTGGTGTCTGCTTGTCCCAGCTTCTCCTTAACATCAGTTAAGCAAAGCTCCTTCTTGGTATGAAGTAATATTTCCTTGTCACTTCACATGGCCAGGATACCCAGCAAGGATTTTCTCATTAATTAGTCCTCCCTTCAGCTCTGCCAGGTCTTCTCTCACTCTTGTGCAGACAGATTGAGAGTTAATTTACTGGCCCAAGGCCCTAGTGCCTCAGTGGCAGAACTGGAATTAGGATGAATGTTTCACCTTTCCACTAGGCCATGCTGCGTTTTGGAAATACAGAAGGAATATTCTTTTCAAGTCAGCTAGATCAGTGCACATGAAATTTTCTTATTGCAGTTCCACTTGAAAAGTATTTTCAAAGAAACGGATGGGGTTTGCTTTTAAAGCTATCCGGTATCAGAAACAGTGGCAAATATAATTTATGAAGGTAGAGTTAGCAAGTAGTTAGAGACACACATGCTGTGCATGCCATATGTATTAATAAAAGGCACAGGGCTTGACAGCTGTCTCTACTCATGCAGTGTAACCTTCTGTATTATACAGTATCATGATTTAATTATAGACTTGGCATGTTACCGTTAATGACAGACACTTAACATTACTAGTCAAACTATGTGTTATGCACTCCACCTTGAAAGCAGGCACTTCTGACCCCAAGAGAGCATGGCCGATTGCAGTCTTATGTCCGTCTCTCCTTCCTTCTCAGTCAGTGGGACATTTGCTATCAGCTGAAACGGTAATTGCTGTACAGGCGGTATGGATTCCAGTGCTGTGCTGAATACAAAGGAAAGAGCTTCTAAAGGCAGGGTATTTTTTTTAAGAAAACTTTCTATCAAAGGTGTAGGAATATAACTCTTTAAATAGTACGGGTGTTTTCTTCATTAAAGATGGTATGAAAATTTAGTTATGCTGTTTTGAATACTGGTTCTGGGAAGTGACACTGTGTCTCTGTCCCTCAGCCACCAATACCCCCCTTGCCTCTCAAACTGACCACATTATCCAATTGTCTCTCTTGGCTTCCCCATTTGCACCAGGGTAAGTGCTAACCCCTTGGGAACTGCTTTATCTCTGCTGCTTCTCTTATCATGATCCACTGCTGGCTTACCTTTTTCCATCAGTGAGACCAGTCTTGCAACCAAAGGCGTCTTCTGTCCTGGCTCCTGTAGTGTTTTCCACAAATGAAATGGTGAAAGTTTTCAGAACTTAGTCTTCTAGCTCCCAGAAATACTTTGTGATTATTTATCTGTTCCATAGCATTTGCAAGAAGCTACTGTGTCATTTGCTCACCTAATTCCTTCAGGAGCGAGAAGCTCTTTTCTACATGGGGACCAGCAAATGCTAAAGGCGAGGAAAAGGGAAGGAACACTTGAAAATGGGAAAAAAGATCTATAGGCTGAGATGTGGGAAAAGGAAGTGGGTGGGTGAAAGATGTTTTTAACTGAAAAAAGAAAGGGAGCAAAACCACAAACATCCACCTTAACTACTAAGACACATGTCTCTCAGCACCCAGATAATTTTTCTTGAACATGCTTGCCCCCCACCTCTTGTCTTTAAATGGGACTATGTCACTCTCAGTGTTTAGAAAGCACCTACTGGGTGGCATTCATAAAACCTCAGCTGATATTAAATCATCAGCACTGCCATTTCTGCTGCAAATGAGGGACATTTTGAACCAGGAGGCAACCAGCTCCAAGGTACAGCAAGGAACCATGGATGTCCCAGAAAGGTGCAGCCACCTCTGGGCAAGCACTGAGCACACTCTGCTCTCAAGGGCAATGTAGCTTCAAAACTGATAGGCGTGAGAGGAACTGGGGAAGGGGTTAGGAAATTCACAGTAAACTGAAGGAAGGGTTTTATACCTCTTGGTCATTTTGTTTTGAAGCAGACGCACAAGACATGCAAAACCAGAAAAGCCCTGTCATGCCAACATTAATGCTTCAGCCTCCCTGCAAAAAAAATGAGCTGTACCTCATGCAAACAGGCTGCTCTTCCTGTATTACCAAAGTTGCTGTGCCACATCTCCAGCAGGCGTAAAGCATAAGTCAGTTTAGTTTGGTGTAGCTTTGCCAATTTACGCAACTTACAGACCAAACATGGTGGGGTGACCATTTTCATCAGGGAAATGTTCTATAAAGTTGACCTTCATCTACTGCTATGAACAGGGGAAGGAAGCAAACAAAACCTTAAGAAAGCGGGTTTATGACCCTTGGAGAACTGCAGAATGTATCCATCCAGCCATGATGGAACTATACTATGCACTATACCTACCTAATTGGGATTTAAAATCTGAGAGTGAAATAAGGCTTTGATTTTCTTTTTTACCAATACAGTGATTTGTAAATTCTTTAGCAGAGTCAAAACACTAAGGGACATGGCATAAATCAAGATAGGCTGCTGATTCTCTGCAAGGGACTTTGAACGCACTGATTACATTACAGCATGCTTAAGAATTTGTCTTGAGATGTTTTGATAGATTTTATTTTTTCCCTGCACTTGTCATAAGACTGAGATGCATCTCCCTGAGGACAGCACTTTGCTTTTCTTAGACTAACTCTGTTATCATTTCTGCTCTGTACTTTCTGAACTCCATGAAGAAATTCCCAATGGATTCAGTGGTTCAGCATTTGGGTCTGAGAGGCTAGTGCCGTGCTGCTTACAGATAGCACCTAAGGTCACTGTATGTGTATTTGCTTTGTGGACGTAAGAGCACTTTGTGTTCAGCCAGCCTCTCCTCTCTTCCCTTCCCTCTACTGACTTCACCAGTTTTTCATGTCTGGAAGAGACCTTTGTAGCCATCCACATCAGCGGAGGGAAGCCCTCAAAAGGTGTGAAAAGGGATGTTATGTATACCCTTCATGACAAAATATTTGAAGGGTATTCAAGAAGAAATTGGTTTTCCTTAGACAAACATTTTAGGGGCACGATCTGAATTCCTGTGCCTGAGGCTGGGTAGAGTTGTGACACTGGTGCCACACATTCCCCACGTGGCTGTGCATGAGGCAAAAGAAAGAGAAGATAGGAAATAGTGTGGTAATAAGCAGTTTGATTAAGGAAAAATATACGTCATTTGTATACTACAGATTTCATTTACAGTAACAAGAGTGCAACTGAATCCCTAGGAACAGTCTGAGTTGTTGTTAATGCAGACGGAAATGGCACCATAAATTGTGTATGCAAATTGCATTTATGCTAGAATTTGGCTTTTACATCCCTTAAAATACATCAGTTAACAGCAGAGGCACAGCTAAAGGGACAATTATTTAGTTTAAAGAAAAAGGGCTTAATTACTTAATCTAAAAATATTTTCCCAATGTCTTCATTACATTCCTATCACCCCAAAGTAAAGCTCAATGGAAAGATTCCCAATAAACGTGAAATAGATGGAGAGAGCAATTTCTGTTGGCTCCAACAGATTACATTAGTGCATTTCAAATTGCTGAGCACACAAACTGCATGATTAGTTACAGTATTTGGAGTTGCAGATAATTTTGGATCAATTTCTAACTCTAATATGTCCAAAGTAAAGAATTTTACTTTCTTTTATTTATTTAAATGTAGAGATAGAACAAAGGATTTTATGTACATTCTTATCTTAAATATATGGGATTAGTGTCAACTTAATAATGAAAATCCTCCAGCTGCTCCAGTGGGACAAGCCTCTGTAATTAAGGGTAGCAGGTTCCGTTCCATAAATTTTTTGTTGGCACCTAATTTTTTCATTTTTCTAAAGCTGTTTCTTAGAAAAAATAACAGATTATGTCAGTCAGTCAATTCTGAAACACTGTTTTTGCTTCCCAAACAGGGCACACTACTGGACCAAGCTTAAATAATGACAAGCTATATAAATTTGCTTACTCGACTGAAGTGTATGTTGATCGCGTGAAAGCATCACTGCAGAAAAGTGCAGGATACCGTCTTTCTTCTGGTGTGGATGTCAATCTCTTATGGAGAAACCCTGAGAATGATGATGACCAGCTGGTCAAAGTTACGGTAATGAATGCCATCAGACAACATAAAACATGCCAATTTATCTAACTGCAAATCTAATCTTGAAGAACTAATTTTGAGAAGATGAGCTAAACATTTTATTCTTCTTATCATCTACAACCAGTTTCTTCGATAAGCTGATTCATATAGAATAAGACTCACAAGAAAATATCTGACATCATAAGCCAGAACTTCAGAATATATCCTGTATTTTGAAGTGGCTTCATACAGTTTCTACAGTTTCAAACAACTGGTGTACAAGCACCTACTGAGGGACAATAGGTTATCTGAAATCCTCAATTCTAGCTAGAAATCATGACATTTGCTAAATACAAACTAGGTTTGGTACTTAGTTTTATGGCAAATTTTTCTGCCACTTATTTCCCCAGTGGTGAGTGCTGGTTTCTTTTGAAAACATAGACATAGTAATCATGGAAGATTAATAATCAGAAGCAGAAATGAAAAATAAAAAAGAAGTATTAGGCGATTTAGCTTACCCCAGGCCAGTGCTAGACTGCTCTCTACACAAATTTTCTCTGCTTTTACTTTGCTAGATAAAAGATGTTCAAGTTGAAAATGTGAATGAACGTCCAGCTGCTAAAAACATCTTCAAAGGAAAAAACACAGAGAAGATCATTGGGAAAGAATATCTCCAAGCTTTACAGAGGCCTATGGTTCTTGAGCTAGTCCGTGGAAAAGTAAGACCCTGTCTTTTAAAATTCAATCCCTAAGAAAGTCTGAGACAAATATTTTCTTGCAGGCTTGGAGAATTCACTATCCTTTCAGTGTTCTTAATATGCCATAGTGTCTTATCATTCTATATAGAATGTTTGGGGTTGGAAGGGACCTTAAAACTCATCTAGTTCCAACCTGCCAGGGGCAGGGACACCTCCCACTAGACCAGGTTACTCAAAGCCCCGTTCAGCCTGGCCTTGAACACTTCCGAGGATGGGGCATTCACAAACTTCTCTGGGCACCCTGTTCCAGTGCCTCACCACTCTCATAGCAAATGAAATACAATAGTTTAGAATAGACTATAATTCACCTGTACAAGGGGCCCTTCCAGCCCAAGCCTCTTGTGCATTGAGAACACCTTATATTATGGAAGTAAACAGCCACAAATATGTGGGTACACATGTAGATATATGCACAGTTGCTATGTAAGATATATACTGTTGACTCCAGTGAGGCCAGGATTTTATCCAAGGTGTGAAGGCAGAAAAGGAGATACAGTTTGTGATGAGGGAGGTTACACCGAGTCTGTGAGGAACAGTGTTAATCACTTTAAATCCTTATCAAATAGCATGATAGCTTTTCCCACCTCTCTGGCTTGATTATTTACTTCAGTGTCACCTGCAGTTTCAACAGTCCTGACTTAATGAGCTTGATGCTAAAAGAATGATGGCTTTTCATGTTGTTCCTCTACTGGGAAACTGTCTTCAAAATTCAGAAGAGAAGGACACTGAGGAGGTGTGTTTCAGTGGGTGCCTGGGTTTTGCAGCCTGCCCTGAGAGAGCACTGAAGCACTGTCCCAGTGTTGGATTCCCCACATTCAGCTGCAGCTCACAGAGTCCCAGTTTCACTCAGAAGTAAATACATCTCCCCTCTTTTTCCCTGTGGAGCTGCTGACTTGTCCCCTTGCACTTAGCCTACTGCTCTGGCCAGGTAGTGGCAAGGCTTGGGTCATGGCTGCTTCTGCCTCCTCTCTATGCTCCTTCCCCCTTTCATTGCTTGTTGTGTTAGGCCATCAGTTGTGCTTTCCCCTCTGCAGCCCAAGCAATTCTCAGCAGGTGGGACGTGGGTAGAGGAGCAGTGAGAAAAGGAGGAAGGTTGAAGGTCACACTCCCTCTTCTGCAGAGCAGAGTGAGGGCTGTGACATCCTATCCCACAGGGTCTTTACCTCCTGCTGTAAATAGGCACTGAGCACATACCCTGGCTGCCAGCTCAGCCTACTGAATTGCAGCTGCTATCAGGCCTGATCAGTAACTTTCAGACTCAACCTTGTCATCAGTTTTACACGACACAAAAAGAAACAGGACAGCACTGTTTCCCAACTGTACTCATCCCTAAATGAGAACAGAGGTATCAGAACACCACAGTCAAAATACATCTGCTCCTAACACACTAAGCAATTCTAACTAAGCTAAGATTGAGATGCAATATTAAAAACTTGGGCTTTTTCTCTGGTAACAGGATCTGTACACTCCTTTTATGCTTTCTCTGTGGTATGATACTTTCATCCCTGGTACGGTGATTTCACTTTCCAGGGTTGCCCTGAGATAACACGCTGCTTGTACTTACAGTTCTTGGAAAAAAAAAAGCACTTTTAAAGCACCTTGAATGCAAAGTGGAGGTGCAAAGTCTTCTTACCAGAGGAGAGGCTCAAGCACAACAGGTGACCCATGGAAGTGCAAAGGTTGTGATGCGTTTGACACGTCATTTAAGTCATTCTAACTGTAATTTACCTATGATTCATTCTGGATTTTTGTAATCTGTGACTAAAGTGCAATAGATATTATGCCCCTGTGAGGAGGGATTATCTGAAGAGTATGTAGAAAAATGAGTCACTCGTGCAATTATGTGAAGTTTCCCATTTCCCTTCTTAATTATCTTTAATTAACAGGAGGAAAGATGCTCACTGTACTGACACTGTACTTAGGTACAGCTGAAGCCCCAAATATGTTTGTACTGTTACTGCCAGGCCTTGCAGCCCCTGGAGTTTGTTTAAATAAGGGCAACAGGTCCAAATTCAGCTTCCCAATCAGAAAAAAAGGAGTAAAGGGAGTTTTTCTAGAAAGGATCCTCACTATTACTTTCTCATTTAACCAAATTTGTAATATACTTGGGGTTTATTCCTACAGGTCAAAAACTTCTACTCATATGAAAATGAACCTGTTTTTACTCAAAACATTAAGAGAGGACTGGCAAGCCTTTTCCAGCTGCAGCTGCACTCTGGTCCTGCCCATGAGGTATGGTGTGAAATCTGGCAAGATAACCATCATCAGAGAAAAAGGCAGAGCCCAATCTGCTCTGAAAGACAGACCTGTGGCTCCTGCTAACTTCAGAAGGCATGTGACAGAAATCAGCCCTTTGATTGCATTTGAGGTTGGGGATGTAAAGACAGTCTTCTGAATATTTGGTGACGCAAGTCAAGTTGCTGCACTTAACATAAAGAATTGGTGAAAATCCGTTTTAAATTCTTTTATCAATTTAGCAGAATTTAGTAATAAACCAACTTAAACTAGGTCACTATAAAAAAAATTATACTGATGTTTAAAGTCAGTTGATTTCCTAAGCTTACTTCAGTGGATTAGGCCATTTTAAATCAGAGTATCCACACAAAGTTAAACAATGGTTTAGGCACATCCGTTTAACCTGACTTACACTGTTAGTTTCTACATCTGTCCAGATGAGCAAAGCTGGAAATTAACCCAAATTCATGAGTATAGTGCCAGCTGCCAGATGTTTCCTAAATTCTTTGTTTAAGCAAACATTGTTACTTTCCTTCATAGCCATCAAATGAAAAGTACCCTGCCTGTCCAAAGCAGGTAGTTAGAAACACTGATACCTTCAAAACTGATAAAATCAAACAGTGCAGCATCTCTGGTACAGGATTCCAACAGTGGAGAAAATGGTTCTTTAGAAGGTCCAAAAGGTAAATTCAAGAAACTGTTGTAATCTGACTCTTTTTCTCCAAGGTGGACATATCTGGGAAGTGCAATACTACTTACCATGTGCGGCAAGATCAAGTGACTAAAATAAAAGACCTTGTCTCCTGTGAAATAGAAAAACAAGGATTTACCAGCCACAACCAGGTATGATTTCTTTAACAAAATAAAATCTGTTCTGCCTATTTAAAATATATTTTAGTAGCTATTACTCATTTCTTAAAAGTTCTAATTCAAATTCTACATGTGCGTTTTGTAATATTACTCGGACAAATTTCATAGGTAGTACCAATGGGAAGAACAGGGAATGGATTCTCCCTGAATGGACGCTCCTCTCTTGAATTGATTCAAATGTTTTTGTGTGAAACACCTTGGCTCAGCTGATATTAGGTACAGCACACAATTTCACATCATTTCTTTGCTCTCATCTATAACATATTTTAGTTTCTATGCAGATTTACGGTACTTTTGTCCTGACTGTACTCAAGTTTTAATTGATATGAGGCTTCATTTTCTTTAGGGGAAAACACTAGGTACAGTCACAGTCATAGTGAAAAGAGTAACATTTTTCCCAGCTGCTAAGTTACAGTATTTAGTCTACACAATAAATGCCAGGCAAGATGCTGACTCCTGAATGGAGCCCACTCAGGTTTGTCTGGAAGGTCAAAGGCTTCCCTAATTCACAGGTGTAACGAAGATGTGCCATAGAGGTAACTGAAGCCCTACTAGGGCCTTAATGGTCCTCCACTACTAGTAAATGCCTTTCTAACCAGTTACTACTGAGTGCCAGCTGGACACGTGCTGAAGACACTGAGATTCTCTGCATCAGAAACTGACCTTCCTCAGCTCAGAGAAGTGCAAAGGTAGCACATGCTCTGTTAATAAACTGCCTTAACACTATGACTGAATTCCTGATTTTCACACTTGCCACAAAGACTTCACCTTGTTTACAAACAGATCAAGCAAGGTGGCTGGCTTTGCTTCCCCTGTGTGAACATGACAATCTCATTTACAAGACATTTCCCTGGAAAAGCTTTTCATCTCATTTAAGACGTTCTTAGTTGCAGCCTGGTTCATAACTTCCTCCCCTCCTCCCTTCCACCCTGCCTTCTCCCAGCACATACTGAATTTGAAACACATGGTGCAGAAGTGAGGGGCTTCTTGCTGTAGAAGGAATTCTTGACAACCTGGTATATAGGCTTAGCTTGAGATGTTGTCAACTCACATGCACCTTCCTCATTTGGCTCTATTGAATTTCAAGTTTTGCCCTCATTTGGAACTGTGAGCTGTTTTCCTATTCTGTTGTTTACTGATCAGCCCTTTTCCTGGTTTATTTTCTCATTATTTTCAGATTTTAGATGTCAGTACAAAAGCCACATCTGCCACAATTTATGTGCTGGAAGACAGTTTCTTCAAATCCATTAAAGCAGAAGAAAATTATGCTTTGGTTCTGAATTCTCGACGAAAAACAGGTGCCAAAATAGTGTCAAAGTAAGTTGGGCAATTTGACTGTCACTGATAGTAGCAGGATGTCGTGGTTCTAGTCAGGTTATATATGCAGGTCTTATAGCATCAAGATCTAAAACTATAAACTCTCCAGGTAAAGATTTAGGCCTCTTTTGTATGCATATGGTACCAGGTTCAACTCTGATTGAGGGCTATACCATACTGCAAATAAGAAATATTTGCATTCATAAGAAATTGAATGAAAACAGCTGGAATTGGCCAAAATATTTTAGGCAAGAGATTACTTCTGCATGTGTTCTGTTTCTATGTCCTCTCATTTCTTAAGAAATACTTCCAATGGGTCTCTATTTCTAGTATGTGAAAGTTCACAAGTATAGAAAACAAAATCTGCTGTATAAAAAGGAAACAACAGTGAAACCTAGTGTGTTGTGCTTCACACTCCAACACTCTGGAAATTTGGAGATACTCATGCAAGATAAATGATTCAGGTATCTTCTTAGAATTATGATATTAGAAAAATGTACATTCAGACTCCCATTTTCCAGATCTTATGAACAAATACATGAAACATTTCAGAATGTATATGGCTGTTTATCAGGTGCTATAAATCCATACTTATAAAGTCTGTTATTTAGGGATTTTATGCCATGGACCTCTAGCAGTAATTCTGCTGGTATCAGATACTTCTGCTACCTTAAAAAAGCCATAGACTTGCCATGTTCTAACCATTTTAAGATAAAACTTCATTAAATCTGTGTTGTATATTTTTGGCCTGTGGAGGTTTTTTTTTGTTTCCTCTTGCCATGATTTCTACATTTCTGCTCTAATGGTTAAGTTCTAATGGTGTCTTCACTGTATGAATACACAGGCAGAGACTGGAACTGAAGTCGGTAGAAGCTGGGCCTGGACTGATTGCTGGGAAGCAAGTGGCAGGTGTTATCAAGACCTTGGACTCCAGTTACGTTGCTGTGTCACTGGTAGCAGAGCCAGTCAAATCCAAATGCAAAAAGTGTCCTTCAGTAAGTAAACACAAGCTTGTTGGATGTCAAGTTGGTTGGCTGAGCAGAATAAGTGTGAAAGAAGTTTCTGTCCAAACAGCCCACTAGCAGAGGTCTAACATAGCAATATAAGATACACCCCGGAGTGGGGAGCACAGCAGTGATGCAATAGTGCTCCATCACACAAGGGTGTTTTCAGATCTACCTCTAAAAGTACCAACCTTTTTGCTCTCTTTCAAAGATTAAATGTAGTATTTCTCAAGACCACTAGAAAATACACTACCCTGTTGGTTTATCTCATCTTTGCCGAGTTTGAGTTAGCAGGAGCTACTTTCTTCTGGGTAATGTAGTGGGAAATTACTTTTAACATAGTTGGCCAGTGTTCAGAAACAGTTCTGTCATGGAGGAGCTGAACTGCTCCTAGAAATTAAAGGTAGTTAGCCATTCCTTAGGCAGGCTAATTATTTATTGGTAATATATCTAGTCTCTTCTTACTGCCCAACCCTGAAGGAAGTCTTTTATTTAAAAGACTTTATAGGAATTTTATAAATATAAAATAGGGCTTTAGTACTCTTGGCAAGTCCAATACTGTTGTCATTTTTCCCTTGGAGAAAAACCAACCAAACAACAACTTAGGTTTTATATTTAAGACATCTAAAGACTACCAGAGCTTGGTACCGTAAATGCATCATTTTTTGTTTTACTGAAGCTGTTCATCATAAACTAATATAAATTGCTACAGTGATTGTTAGAAAACAGTTTTAATGATATTGTGGAATGAATTTAGCAGTGGATGGGAACATCAATTTAAAGATTATTATTCTCTATCAGTTTTTGATAAGCAAGATAAGGCTTCTATTCAGCACACATAATTTTAATCCTCTGGAGATACCTCTTATGAGCACAAATACCTTACCATATTAGAACTTGTGCTAGTTATTTGGAAGTAGCATTGCACCCTAATAATTTATGTCGTCTGATGCGTGTTGAGCTGCAGAGAAGATAAAAAATGTGTTGAGGGAAATGAAATAGAAATGATGCTGCATGCGTGCTGGAACAGTTCTAAGAAGGGAACATCAAGGAATCTTAAGAGAGCAGGGACAGGTGCTTTTTCCCTGACTCTGCCCATCGGGGTTTGTGCTGACCAGTTTGTCACTTGGAACTGAGTTTGTCATAATAGTTGTAATTTCCAGACCAAGATAACAAACGTAGGGTATAATTCTAGAGCACTGCCTGAGGACTGAGCTATACCATTATAAACCTACTGGCACGATGAGAATGAAGTCCTGCTTTCTCACTGTATTTTACAGTAGCTGCTATGAAAAGATAGCATCTATAAACAGAACACTGTATCCAAAGCAGCAACATAACATTTGGTACTTATATATCATAGTATACATTAATGCCATGCTGACATGGTATGCTCAAGAGTTTTATGTTTTCAAAACCCTTTTTAAATCATAACAGGTCTTATCTCTATGAATTTGGTAAAATAACCATTACTGTTCCCACTTCACAGATGGCAGCATTAGCTTATGTGATGTTATGACATTTACCTTTAAATTTAGGCCTAGATTTCCATGTTTAGACATCATAAAGTGTGCTCTTTTCAGACAAGCTCATGGTTCTTACATTTTTTTTATGCTCCCGGCTCCTACAAGAACGGATGCTTTCCCCAAAATAAGGTGGGTTTGTTCTGTCTTGTGCAGCCAGCCTTTGTAGGTTTGTAAAGCAGTTGTCAGGTACTGACATTCAAAACCAGCTCCTGCTTAGTTTAGGATCTCTTAGTTTGTCTTGAATTTTCCTGGAGTGTCCACAAAACCTCTGATCTGTCTCCTCTGTTGCTGACAGAGATTTGTGTCCGAGCTCAGCTGAGTTCCCATGTGGAAGTGCATACATCTGTCCCTGAATCCTTGGGGTATTCAATCCACACTGCCTGACATTTACATCAGCAAAATGAGGCCCCTTGCAAAAGTCAGTTGTGAATGCTGTTTTTTAAAGTCATGGTCACTGCAGGAGATGGCTACTGCTCCTTGTGGCAGTTGAATGGCTACAGCACCCCTCCCAAAGAGGAAGACTTGACCTTCACTCTCTTTTGCTTGAGATGTCTTCAACTCATATCTCCCACCTTGGTGTCTCTAGGGTATGGGATAAGCTTACTAAGAGCAGCCCACATAGCTGGGCTCTGCACAGGAGGAAATACAGGATCAGTGAGGTTACAGATTTTTTGCTGGGCTATGGTGCAACTTCAACAGGGGGAATAGAAAGTGCTCCCCCATATGTTTATCCAATTTCAGCTTATAATAGCCACATTGACCTTTGGTGCTAAGTACTAATCACCAGTTGAGGTTAACAGACCCATCTGTGCCTCAGAACACGAGCTCCTCCCAGCTGGTCATTAATCCTCAGGAAATATCCTATGTCTCAATCATTGTTGCCTAATTATTGTTTGTTACAGTTGATGGAAGTTGCACTCTGTACTGCTGAATGATGCTTCTATTTGTGGGCAGGTTCAAGTGCCATTGCCTAATACAAAACCCTTGAAGAGAGGAAGTATTTTAGTAAAGGTCAAATGGGTGTTAGTGTTATTTCCCACTTGGGAAAACTGCAGTAAAAACTGCTGCAAAGAACAGCTGAGTTTTCACCAAGGAATGTTCTTGATAATTTGAGATAACAGAGGCAAAGGCAAGTGAGAGAGGAAAGGTCAAAATACCTGCACTGGTTTCTTATGGGAGTGTATCTGGAAGGACAGATATAGGTGCTTTGGTACCATGTTGGCTCATTCAGGTGAAAAATGTGGTGCATGGAATAAATACAGCAGCAACATATGATGAGGCCAATACCTGTCCTATATATAATAACCACATTTGTATAATAACCACAAATCTCTCCCCATCTTATGCAGGTTTATGAATGAAAAATGGGAAGTACTTATGGGACATTTACTCCTGTTCCATAGTAGCCACTTAAAAATTACCATCTTCTAAGAATATATGATTACTTTGTGAATTGGGAATTGTGCATCTCCCAATCTAGAAAACATCCTGTAGGAGAAAATGGAAATGGAAGGCAAACACTGTATTCACCAGAAAGCACAGTAAAATTTCAAGAGAAGATAATTCACCTTATTGTAGTTGCAGTATAAATAATCAGGTTTTGTTCCAAAGTAGGTTGCATTTAAGGCAATGTATGTTATCAGGAAAATACTGAAGTGTTGGAAGTGTGAAAGCTATAGAAAGGTTTCAAAAATATTTGTGCTATCAGAAATTAAATAATACTTAGCTAAAGGATGAGCAATCTTTTGAATTTCAGCTAATTTGAGCAATAGGTGGCCCACATATCTGCATTTAGCAATTCTGATTTTGAGAACTAAAACAACAATCTAAGAAACTTGACATAATGTGAATTATTTTGCAGCTTTCTGAGCACTGGAAGAGCATCAGAGAACAAATGTATCCTGAAAAACTCTCCAAAGCTGAAGCAGCAAAAAGCTTTTTGTCCTTCATTCAGAACATCAGAAAAGCTACGAAAGAGGAGATACTGCAGGTTATTAGAAGTGAAAAGAAAGAACTTCTGTAAGTCATTATGAGCAAGCTTTCAAAAGGTTTAAGTTACTGAAAACTGCAGAAGGACAAATTGCATGCAAAGAGATTCAATTATACTGGTGATGTCCTAGCAATGTAAACCCAGTATTCAGCATTGTCTACAGTAACAGGATTTTTTTTTTAAGCTGTGCTTGTTCCTGTGGTATAATACGAATAGTGTGCTGCAAATATCTACAGGTACAATATTTGTATCTGTAGATTGTATCTACAATACATGGTGAACATGCTTTGTAGTCTACCCAAAGGTTCTCATCCTGACTGCTTGTTCTGAAACACTCTATAACTTGCTCTTGACTTGCCCATTTGTTTCCTTCAAATGGAAATACAGCCAACCAGTTCATGCATGGTTGTTGTCCTAATATTAGAGTTTGGGTGTGAATAGCATATGCACCTAGGCTCAGGCGTTGGAAAGCATTTCCGAGTATCTCACTATACAGTCAGTATCTTTCAAACAAATCATAGCAGTTGTTAATAATGGAGATAAACCTGAGAGTAACTCAGATAGTATAGAAGCCTGTTCTCTAATTGTCACCGTGTATGTAGAAATAAAACACTTTTTTCCATTTACAACCTTGTTCTGTAAACTTTAAGACATCCTGGATAGTTCTGGGGTTTTTAATACTTTCTTTGTCCCATATTTGCATATATTCAAATATTATTATCCATGGATATGAATAATTTCTGGAGTACATTTACCATTTTGAGGAGGAAGAATGCAGGGACACAGTTTTTTTCCAACAAGAGTAAAAAATTCTGTCTCTTGCCTGCACTAAAGAGATCTTTCAGCACATTAGCTTCTTTCTTTCTATATGAAGCAAAGTCTTTTCAGTATTCTCTAGCTCATTACAATGATATCTTAATTTCCACTTCTTTGTAGCCCACAGATAGTGGATGCCGTAACCTCTGCTCAGACCCCGGAATCGCTGGAGGCCATGCTGGAGTTTCTTGACTTTAAGGATGAAAGCACTTCTCTCCTGCAGGAGCGATTCCTGTATGCCTGTGGATTTGCTTCTCACCCCAGT
This sequence comes from Coracopsis vasa, assembly GCA_026283785.1. NCBI lineage: Eukaryota > Metazoa > Chordata > Aves > Psittaciformes > Psittacidae > Coracopsis > Coracopsis vasa. The sequence goes on from JANHGB010033588.1 coordinate 19,974, forward strand.
GAAACGCTCCTGAAATCTTTAACTGTAAGTCAAAGGATAAAACAAATACAGTGCAGTTAATACTCTTCAGCCTTATCCCTGTCAAAGGGGATGGGAAGAAGAAAGACTGTTCCTGTTTCCAGTTTTCCTTTCCGTATGCATTCCAGAGTTACCTGTAAGTGTGCCAGTAGGATACAGCCTGGAAACAACAAAAATCCATAAGTCCAGACTGAAAGTCTGTTTACTCTGTAAAATGTTATCAATATCTACGACTTTGAAAACAAACTTGATTCTGACTGTTAGCAAAACTCTTTGAGGATTGTTTGATTGTTGCCTTCTCAAAGTCTTGTAACCATTTAATACTCTTTTTTTAAACATAGCTTCAAAATGAACCTACTGTTTCAGACGCTGAATGTAACTCAAGAAGAAAATGGCAGTCAGTTATTACATGTAATGATAGAGCAGTGCTCTGCTTAGCCTGAGCCCAGGCCCTTGTGATCATCCCTGCCTTTGCATTGCACTGATGTTCACAGGAAATGAGGGAGGGTATTCAGCCCACTACAGACTGTGGTTCATCGTATTCAGAGAGACTCACAGCATTGCTTTTGCATAACAGGCTAAGTTCAAGGAGGATATTGCAAATGAAGAAATAAGAGAAACTCTTGTCACTGTCATGGGAGCACTCATCAGGAAGCTGTGTGACAGAGAAGGCTGCAAGCTTCCAGTGAGTATCTGCTGTTCACAGCTGGCCAAATTCTGCTCTGCAGTGCATGTAAATGATCCCTGCTGATGTTACTGGGAAAGCATGAGAGACATGGGAAGCATATTCCCCCCTGTTTTAAAATAAACCCATAAAATCCTATGTTTGACAGATAAAGGGTTTGGGATTTGTTTATTTGTTTGATTTGGGGTTTCTTTTTGTTTGGTTTGTTTTTTTATAATGACATAATTTTATCAGCTTTAGGCTTTATTCTGGTGTCTTCCCATTTCTCCCAGTTTGCCCTTGTTTGACAGAACTTTTTGTCACTGCCTACTCTGTCAGCAGAAGCAATACTTTTGCTTCTTTGTCCAAAAGGTTTGCATGTCCTCAGAGAAACACTGGCAAACTCAGGACTTCTTTAATATTTGCAATCACCTATGTTATTTCAGCTCTGTGAATAAGAAACATTGGTTCAAGTACTCAACACTACCCCAAACATGCATAGAACAAACAAGGAGGAAGGCTATAACCTTGACCATGGACTGAGTAGATGCTGGTGATCAGACAAGGCATTGCTACCTGCTAGATCTGTGCTGTTTGGGATTGCAGCACACTGCTGGAAAGACACAGAGCACCTGAGTGCCTCTAAGGAGTCCGTTTTTCCTTCCCCTGTTAATTGCCAAGTGCTCTTATGACATTATGTTATGAAGCACTAATGAACCCTTCTCTTGCGTTTTTTTGTGGGGACATGTTGACCCCACAAGTAAGACCTGAATCAGGGGAAGAGCAGCTAGCAAATGATAAACCTATAGATCAGGTGTCACTGTGGCTATAGACACTTTGGTTGTGCTGAAGGAAGCCATCCACATACAGTTTGCAAATTACACTTTTGCTAACTGTGCAATGGTGCTTTGAACCTAAAACATGCTAGAACCCAGCCCTGCTCCTCCTACTTCTGCAAGGGAAAAAGATAATTTTATGATCACCATTTAAAGATGCTGTTGGCTTTTTTTAGGCTGTTGCGGAAGCCAAAAGGCTGATTCTAAATAGACTGGAGAAGGCTAAGAAAGATGACAATGTGAGGATGTACCTGCTGGCACTGAAGAATGCACTCCTTCCCGAAGCAATTCCACTGCTTCTGAAGTATGCCGAGTCAGAAGAAGGGCCCATCAGCAATCTTGCTGCCACTGCCTTGCAGAGATATGATCCTTCTTTTCTCACCAAAGAGGTAAGAAAATATACTGCCCAAGAAAAGAAGCGCAAGAGACTGGATTAAAGATAAAGCATAAATTATCAGAGTTCATTTGTCAGTCCCACTCTTTTCAAAGGTACCCCACATGTTTTACTTTTACCTCCAGGAAATTACTTCTTAGTTTAGCTCTAGTTCCAGCCAGAAAACTCTACATTCCTGGTTGCCAAGTCCCAGCTCCCAGTCTGCCAGTGCTATTCAGTCTTTGATTCCAGAGCCACACACAGACATTGAAGGTGGCAGGCAGTCTGCAGGGAGAACTGTTCTCCTTTCACAAGAGCACTGCCTTCTCTGTGATGTACAGGAGATATTAGGAACATTTGAGCACCTGCATAACCAAGCAGAATGCATGAAGTGAGAAGGCTACCTCTTACCTTGTAGCCTCCAAGAGTAAGGGAAGAAATAGCAGAAGATGAGGACCTGCCTCTGTGGCATTACCCTGCATCCCATTCCATAGCTACTGCTGGCAGCTGTGACTGAGGTTGTCAGGGTGCTGCTCTGCAGTGAACATGCTAGAGGCTGTTCTGTCAGTGGGGCTACATGGCTTTCCATGGATTTATCTGTAACAAAGAAGTGTCACAACTTCTCAGGGACATGCGGCCACCAGAGGCACAATCTAGAAAATTAATATTGCAAGATGCTTCATTTTTTTAAACTACATAGTCCCTTAACAGTCAAAGAAGTGTCTGTCTTGATCGTACCACTGCTACAGTATTTTGATATTAGTGCTTCTACTTACTCACAGCCCTGCTGTGGAAATCAGTGTGGAAGGCTGCATTTGGACTGTGGCTGAGAATAGAACAAATGCCCCACTTGCCCATGTGGTCACTGAATTACATGGCTCTTATGTTCCAAAAGGACCATGAAAAAACAGGGTGCTGAAAATATATTCTTAAGTATTAGCCTTAGCTATGGAGCTAGCTTAAGCTGATATTATAAACAAGATTCCAATCTGTACTTTGCTCAGTCATCTGTGTGAGCACTGACTGAATAATCTGTTTCCTGACCAGGTGAAGGAAACAATGAACAGGATATACCACCAGAATCGCAGAGTCCATGAAAAGACAGTGAGAACCACTGCAGCTGCTATCATATTAAACAGTAACCCATCCTACATGGAAGTGAAAAACATCCTGCTCTCCATTGGTGAACTGCCTCTGGAAATGAACAAGTATATGCTCTCCATGATCCAAGATATACTTCACTTTGAAATGCCTTCAAGGTACATTAAGTTCAGTGTAAATAAATTCAGGTCATCCTTATTTCTGTGCAGAAACCCAAAGAACACACAGGTTATCGTGAATTTCTACTGTAAAATTTAAGGAGAGGGTAAAAGGATGCTTCATTTTCATGTCACTTAAAAGTACTGATATTCCAGAATAAATATCTGCATTTCAATGATATTCATTAAATAGCTATTTGCATTTTCAGAGGTACAAATAAGAATTAGGCATCTAACTTGCATTATGGCAAGAGATGTCATCTGTTGGTCTCAATTCTTTCAGTGAGGCTCAGAAAATTCTAAACATCACAGCACTGGTGAAAATGGTCAAAATATCTCTTCTTCTCAACACCATTGATTTTCAAGCAAGACCTTTGCTTGCCTTTCTCTCTATGACTGCAGAGAGTAGCTCAGTTGGAAAAGACACTCTGCGTTAGGGCAGATTTTTAGTGTGAAAATGTGAAGGTTTTGAAGACCTTCTTTCCTATTGGGAAATTCAGCCTCTCTCAAATTTGGAATTTCTACCGAACAGTAATACTTTCATACTACAACATTTTGTGTCTCTGTGTTTTCATTTGTTTGTTTGTTTTGAAATACCACAGCAAAACAATTCGGCAAGTTCTGAAGGACATGCATGCTCATAACTACGATCGCTTCTCCAAGACGGGCTCTTCCTCTGCCTACTCTGGCTATATTACACGTATGTAACCACAAAACTGCCTTTTAGCCCTGCTCGTATTCCCAAACACTTGATTAATCCACTAGTTTAGTCACAGGTACCTTCTTCCTTTTTTAATTAAGGTGGTCCAGATGTATCATCTACATACAGTCTTGACATCCTCTATTCAGGCTCTGGCATTTTAAGGAGAAGTAACATGAATATCCGAATTTTTGATAGAAATTCTGAACTTCATGCCATCCAGGTAACTGCCACACTGTATATGAAAACTCTACCAGCATGTGGGTCTCTTCTTACAGTTTCTAAATCAATTCAACTAATGCTTAAGTTTGCTGCACTTGGCAGAGTACAAGCCAGTAACAGGGGAAAAAGAAACTCAGAACAGTCAATAATGCACATGTTCACATATACAAAAAGACAGGTGTTTTGTTCCGTATCACGTATCAAGTTCTGTCTCTGGTTAAAGCCTGTACTGTTAACCTGATATAATCAGTAAAAGCTTTGTGAGTTTGTTTGGGTATAACAGAGAATAGAAATACGAGGAGTAGATCAAATGCATGAATCAGAGATTTAAATGAGATTCCTCTATTTTGGACTTTTCTTAATGTTGGCTAGTATCTCCAATATTATAACGCTCCTAAATTTCTGCAGAACAAAAATTGTGCAGTGGAACATCTTTGGGTTTTCCTTCCAGCTGTCTGTGGGAAACAGTCATACAGATAAAGGAAAATCTGTTTGAAAGTAGGCTTGAGATTGTGATCTGCATTGTGGGCAAATAATTCTGCCTGCATCTAAAGGGAAGAAACATGCCATGAGATTATTTCATTTTCCATTTTTCTAGCTGCTCTACTTAGTTCCTTTAAGTCTTAGCCTCATACTGTTTAATCTACAACTACATAAAATTGAGTCAGGCTCATAGACATTAAGAAAACGCGTCGGGTTGCTAACAGATTGGGTCAGGCAGAGTTTTTCACTGATTCTGTATCACTATTGCTTCTTAGGTGGTGATTGAAGCTCAAGGTCTGGAGTCCATAATAGCTGCAACTCCTGATGAAGGCGAGGAAAACCTGGACTCCTACGCTGGCATGTCAGCCATTTTGTTCGATGTCCAACTCAGGCCAGTTACATTTTTCCAAGGGTACGGTGATTTAATGTCTAAAATGTTCTCAGCAACTGGAGATCTCATTAACGTGGTGAAAGGACTTATCCTCCTGACAGACTACTCACAGGTACTGATAGCACACTGCTTGCTTCTTTTTCTGTCTCTTAAGCACGGATGCTCCCTCCCCCACACCATTGTTGTGGAACATCTTATTTTCTTTCTTTTCCATGCTAATATACCTGATCAATGTTACATGGGCTTCACTCACTATGAAAGCGATATAAAAGTCACAGGTATTAAAAAACAGTGAAATTACATGAAAAGCAATCTAGAGCAAAGGTGAGAACATGTATCATTTTAGAAAACAAAGTAACACTGAACAAAAGTGAATCCAACTGAGTTTCCTGTAGAAAACTCTTATTGCTACCACCTGTGGCCTCACCTCCCACAGTTTCTTGTAATACAGTATTGTCCCATGTGACCACCGAAAGTTTTGTCTTCACAAGTTGTCCAGAGACCTTACGTCCAATTAGGCAATAACTGTCAGGTATTGAATGAATGAGTCACTGGTACTCAAACTTTCCCAAATAACTAACCTTCAAACAACAATGCTAAGAGGTCCTTAACCTTATTGCTAGGCAAAACAAGGAATTAAAATGAGGATTACGTAGCTTTTATACAACTGTTATGCCAAATAGACTGTTAATATTATGCTTAAATACAGACCCATATATTAATATAATCAGCTGCATAATGTATTACTGAAGGACAAAAATCTAGACGTCTCTCTGAAAGTTCAGGGCCAGCACTTGGTTTGATATTTTTGCTCTTATCAAATAGGAATCCCCTTAGAACCTGTGGATTTAACCACGAACAGCACTCAGCTCATTAAATATCTGCACTCGAACTTTACTTTTTGCTTTTCCCCTTTAATTCTTGGCAAAAGAAAATGCCAAAAGCAGATGATGAGAAAATCCACTCTGATCAAAATTACACTGAAATACCCCCTGCACATGGCAGCATTCCCCTTCCTGAACCCAGCTCAGCCCCTTTATAACTATTAAAGTCTAGAGGGCTTTCCATGTAGCACTCTAGATGTATGTAGTCAGCACATATTGGCTGACTAAAGTTCATTCCAACAATACTCTATGGTTCACACACAGATTATTGGCAAAAGTTTTATCATGACCTATTCGACAAACAGACTGCGGAGGTGAGAAAGATAATCATGTTCAGTCCTGAGCATATGAGCATGGTGTTTACAGAACTAAATATTTCCAACTGCTGTGCATGCACCAAGCTCCATACATACCCTGGCTGAATCAGCTGGCTGGGCACCCTGAGAGCTCTGCCAGCCAGCAGATTCTCCAATCCTCATCTTTGGAGAACCCCACAGAAGTCTGGGGCACACCAGGGCTGGGATTGCATCCCATTTTTAACAGCACCAGGGTGTAACATTTTTGGTCAGTCACTGACTCTCTGGAAGCCTGGGCAGCAGTGTGATGAGGTGGGATCCCACCTGCTTTCTCTCTTTGGTTGCCACTATCACACTTGCTGCCTAAGCTCTTTGGGACTCAGGTAGTGGACACAACTAAAAGTGTGAGTTCACAACCGAAAAGGCACTTGTTCTTACCTCTACACCGCACAAAGACAAAAAATATTTGAACTGCTGTTGAACACAGCTTCAGGATGAGCTGCATTTTAAACACAGCATATCTTCCTAAGAATGCTCTTACAGATAGGTTCCAGGTCGACAGCAACATCAACATGGTTTAGGCACTTCCGTGTAACAAAGTCAAGCTTCATTATAAGTGCCCTCACCTGTCAACCTACAGTTGAACTATGATTACAACTGTACCAGAAAATGCTGACAGAAGTGTGAATGGTGTAACACTGGAACTGAGGAAAAACAGTGCAAGAGAGACATAATTAATCTAGCTTCTTGATAGTTGAGTACTACCTCCACGTTCCCTGGCCAGTGTGGACATACCTTGCCCAGAACATAAGGCTCTTCACAAATTCATAGTGTAGATAATCAAGCAAACATGGTTTTACCTTCTTTCAAAGAAGAAAACCAGGCATGGAAAAGACAGCACCCATTGTGATACCAAAACTCAGTGTGCCACAGTTGGCTGCAGTGATTTCAGAACAGGCAAAACCCAAACATAAGATACAAACAGTGCATTTGAGATCAAACTTCAGAAGGATGGCTTGGAAACCAAGACTGGAACTTCAAAACAGGGGAAGTGAATTGTCAGAAAAAAACCTGTGTAATATTCGTGTTGACATATTTGCACTGGTGCAGCCTGATGTTGAGAAAAGTTATTTTTAAATATTACAAAAATTCTGCTTCCCTATAATAATGTTCATAAGAATTCTTTTGCACAGAAAGACCAAAACTGAGTTGTACTTAAAGTGCTGTCAATTCTATCAGATAACTTGCCCCCCGTCCCCAGTCTTCTCACCCCAGTTATTAACTCTACAACTGCAGTAATCACAATAGGCACATTTTGGAGAGGTGATTTCCAAGCTAATAATGACGCTTCTAAAGCTTAGGTTCCTGCCCACCATCTGTAACCTCTTTTCTCACATAACTCCACAAACTGAAGTCAGAATGCATTTTGCAGTTCTCACAGAGTTCTCTGAGGGCTAAGAATAACCATTCAGAAGTTAGAATTCCCCCTCTATCATTCCCTATATAAACAGCCCTCATAAAACTGTTTTTGAGACCCCTAAGGCACCTGCATTAAAGTTCAGTAGTGTTAATATTTCTCCTAGGCAACACACCTGCTAGAAGCACAGAGAAATTAAATACTGTATTAATAGGTCAGAGAATCCATTTGAAAGCCAGACCTCAGTGGAAGATAGCCAGTTCCCAAAGAAGTGTCTGTTTCAGCAATCTCTGCATTGCATTACAGTAGCACTGTCAGTGCAGTGTGTAAAGAAACTTTTCTTATTAAAACATAGCATATTTCAGCATTCAAACAGTGACAAACTAACAATTCTGATCTTTCAGATCCTGTTTTCCACTGCAAATGACATACAAAGCTTAAAATAGGAAGGGAAAGGAGAATACTGCTCCTGAGGAGGCTGGGTTGCTGATATTTACACCTCCCATCAGCCTGGATTGGATCTGCACATGAGGCAAAGGACAGGACTGAACTCTAAATAAGGAAATAGATGAGCTGGTAAAACACAGGACAAGTGCTCCTTAGCTTCTCATCTGGTTTCAGTGACAAACATGACTTAATTTGAGGTATCCTTTAAAGCCTTTAACTGTGCAGACACTGCAAACCAAGCCTACTCTAATATTTTTAGGTGCAATTTGACAATGCATTTAAAAATAGCTGCTCCTCTGGTTGTGTGTATGTGTCTCTGCCAGATTGTATACTGTTACATCCTTGCTCATTAGCAGTTACCCACCAATTCAGTCCCAATTAAAAGCAAAGTCAAATAAAGTAAAACAAGCTTTACCTCCACACCTAAAGAGACCGATAAGTAAAGTATTCCTTAGCCCATTGCAGTCAGTACAAAAACTCCCTTTGACTTCAGAAAGGGTCAAGCAACTTGAGTGCCAAGTTGGTTCTGCGAAGGAGATTGTTCCAGAGATTTGTTTACCCTAAAAAGTGAAGTAGCCATATAAAGGCATCATTATCACCCAAGTCCTTGATTATGGCAAGAAAACTTTAATGTTCTGAATAAAAACGTCCCTAAATGTTGCTCCTTGCTTTAGGTATTAGAAAGCCAGCCTGTCTCTGCTTGCTTCTTTCTTAAACCTTGGGGCAGCATTTAGCTGGAACCGCTGAGCTACTGAATACGTGAGAAGAGGAACTTTCAAAGTGCCTGGACATGAGGAAAGGGGAGAAAATTGGGTATTCATATGTCCTACAAATGCTTGCAAGATTACAGGTGCTGAGAATACCAGAGGCACAGAAACCCAGCAGGAGGGAGGAAACCAACTGGGAGAGAGGAGGATATGCCCTGTATGTGAGGGACATGATCAAAATAAACTTTTCCCAAATTAATGGTTCTTTTAAAACAGTGAATTAAGCCGCTAGTTGTTAGGGAAGCAGGACAACTGTATAAAGTGAGTTTGATTGCCAAGCTCAGTGAGCCTTAAAATCTTGGCTGGCTATCAAAACTTAAAAGTAATGAGCTGCCATGACCCTGGGCTATATTATCACTTCCGAAACAGGCTCCACGTGATGAGTTTCCAGTCCAGCCACAGAACTTTCAGGAAGCCATAAGTCCACTTGATCGTTGACTTAAAATGCATTAAAAGCAAATCCATAGTGGCAATTAAGGCACATTAGTTAATGGGTTTGACCACTCAGCCACTGCAGACATAATTCCTGCCATACAGTGGGTTCAGAGCCACTACACACTGCATGACTGCTTGCAGCACTGTGCATCCTACTGCCAGTATGGGGCTGCCTTCAGATGTACAGAAGAAGTCACACTGCACTGCACCACTGCTGCAGTGAGTTTAATGACTTAGCTGGAGTGCCAGCAGAGCCTCTGTGAGGCCTGTGTGGTAGCTCTTGGAGACAGAGGCCATGATACCCTTTGCAGTGATACTCATTGCAGAAATTATGCCAGCTGGCATATAGTGGAGAGGGGAAGGATTCAAGGCACCTTGCCTTAGCTTCATCTCAGTTTCTAGGGAGTGATGTACATCAGAGATGTTTTGTCCACCCTTTCAGAAAAGCCCTCTATTCCTTTTCGTTCCTGCAAAATTATGGGTGCCATGCTGGCAGTACAAAAGGGAATAAGGAAACCACTGAGGTCTGCAGTCAGTAATGGGGGTTACCTGTGCTTTCTGATGGCTCTAGGAGATCCAGCTGCAGTCTGGGCCGAGGGCCAGCGCGGAGTTCCTGGGTGGCCTGGCCATTGACATATCAGGAGGGATGGAGTTCAGCCTGTGGTACAGGGAATCCAAAACCACCATCAAGAACCGGTGAGATACTCCCAACACGCACTATAGCTGTAGAGGTTTCTGAGCCCTGGTAGTCCAAATGAGAAGAATTTAAATATAAAAGACCTTGCAGATGAGTTAAAATTAAACAAGTTATGTGCATGGGAGAACATTTGTACTTCTTTCCCTTTCCATCTGGGTAATACCAGTTCCCACTGGTCTCATCTAAATTTATATCTCTTTACCTGAAGAACAGGCTCCTTTCTTCAGTTTTCATGCATGGATGGTAGGACTGTTTGCAATTTAATTTCCTCTTTCTTAATGTGTTTTGAATTAATTACAATGCCTGAATTTATTTGCAGGGTAGCCATGTTTATAGCTGGTAACACTGAGGTGGACTCCTTCTTTGTGAAAACTGGCATGGAAACCACTTTTGAACTAGAAACAACATTAGACTTCATCTCTACGGTGCAGTTTTCACAGTACCCATTTTTAGTCTGTATGCAGATGGACAGAGTGGATTCTCCGTTCAGGTAAGAACTAAGAGCACACAATTTCTGAGGCTTCCTTCCAGCCAGCTGCTGAATCAGAAACTTGTGGTGTTCACAGCCGCAAGAGATTAACAGAGGCCAAGTTTCAAGCTAGCACAGTCAGATGCAGTGTAGGCTGTTACAACCTCTCTCCCAACCCATTCTCCCCTGTCTCCAACCCCTGACAGAAAGTACCTTTTTGAGGATCACAACGTACCCGTCGCGTATGATCAGTTCTGATAGTGACCTGAAACTCGGCCGGCAGTAGTTCTCTACTACACTGTTGAGAGATGAAATGCATAGCTACAAATTAACTGAAGTGGAAAGGTTTTTTCATCATCTGCTGTTTACCTGCAAAAACAAATGTACCTGGTGTGTTAAGTTCTTGCAGCTGTCATGTTCTATCATATTTTATTAAGGCACCAACTTACCTGAAAGCTAAAAAACTGCACAATAAGATAAAAAAGATGCTTTCCAGTAGCCAAAGAGTGGCAATTGTATTGCCATGTGAGAGAGTGGGTTTACTACTTCCTCCTAATTCCTATTTGCTAAGACCTAAGGGCAATAGCATTCGCAGAGCCTGTGCCAGATATCCATTCAGGCTTTTTTGATCCAAAAGGTGGTAAGCCTGAGATGCATTAAAGAACTCTAGCATCTCCAGAAATCCTAAGAAAACAGTATCTGCTATTTTGCAGATACTACAACACTTTCTGATCACACCTACATGTGGTGGAAGTGTAATCTGTATGTAAAGTGTTTATCTCTAGCATCACCTACATGGTACAGATTTTGCATGTATTTGTTAATGCCAGACCAATCATTTTGTCTCTTCACAGGAGTTATGTGACTAAGTATGAAAGTCTACCATCGGGCAGACGGTACACTGCAAGGAGGGGGAAGGCAGAACCACTGGCAGGCAACGAATACCCTCTCCATCAAGAGAACTCCAACATGTGCAGGAAGGTCATTGGCGCCAAGTCTGATTCCTCCAGCAACTGGTTTTGAAATGAGCACCTGAGATTTTGCTTTCCTGCAGCCATGGCTCCCTCAATGACTTCAGCTTGTACGTACCGTACTAACTTGGAGCTTGATCTTGCGCCACTGCAGTTAATGGGAATTTTGAATGGGAATTTCAACAGGCCAGGATCAAACTCTCAGTGTGTGCAGTCTGTTTACATGTTAAACTATATTTAAAGCTTTTGTAAAAAAAAGATAGCTAAGGCAAGTAAAGACCAATTTGGTAGTATTCCATGCACTCCCTCAAGGGTGCTGCTAGTTCTTTATTTTTACCTTTTTGTGCCGAAAGAGAAAATAATCCCTTATTTTATTTTCTTGGGGAACACCAAAGTCCATGGTTTTGACATGCAGTAAGAACAATTATGATGTATAAAGAATGATTATTTATGAATATATTTTAAAGTATTTAGTTGGTTTAAACCTTTGACCAGCCCTCATTCAAATACTGAAGTACAATTAACATCTAAATGGGACCAAAAACTCCTGCTTACTCAGTATTGCCTGTTTACAAAAGAGCAGGTTTTATTTTACATGATTTTAAAGGATTTCCCCTTTTTTTTAAGCAGTCAGAGCTTGATTGTTATTATTATTTATCTTTTGTGGGTTTTTTTTTTATCTGCTATAGTTAAATACAATTGACTAAAAATGTGGGGTAACACTTCCAGAAGTACTCACGGTTGCCTTAAGTCTGCTATAATTTCTGTAGTTACCACCAGAGGCAGAATTAAGCCAACACTGGCTGCTCTTCACAGTTATCTCCTGAAGATTTGTGCCCCTATGTGTAATCAAGGCAGGTGTATCTCAAAAAGGAGCATTCACTAAGGCAATTCTGAACTAAGATGAAAGAAAGGGTTCTGAAGGAAATCCATTTTGAATGCACAGTTTAATGAAGCCTGTGCAGAGCCAGAACATTTTCTTCTAGGTAGGTTCTACTCATATTTCACTGCAAAAAAGTTACCACTACTCATTCAATTCCTTTGATTAAAATGATTTGTACCTTTTTGCTCATTCAAGCAGTGTCTTCATAGGAACTGTGTAAAAAAGAAATATGTTTTACATTTACAAAAGCATTGCAGATTAGGAAAGAATATACCTCATCCCTACTCAGCTGATCTCTGATACGATTCATTTTTATACGACAAGGTGGGTGACTGCTGGTCACATAAAAGTAAAATAAAAAGCCAGGAACAATTGTTTGTTTCGTGAAATAAACAAAGCCAGGCAGGAAAAACTCATGGATTTCACGGAGAAAAAAAGGAAAAAAAAAAGTATGACAAGAATTTAAAAGAAATCCAAATTCTTTTGTGTTGTAAAAAACCAAGAGTGCAGAAATCTGCAAAAATCAGGCTATCAATGGGATGAAGCAGTCTGCTTGTTGTCTTTCCTGAAAACACAGATACATTTCTAGTCAAAGCATAAATAAACCAGGTAAAAATACAGACTGAAAAAAGTGTTTTGTTTTCAGTCTTGGTTTTTGTCTGTTACCTTCTGGGTTGTGAAAGCCACTTGTTGGGAAAGGAATGGTCCTTTTAGGGGCAAAAGGAACTATTTAATTCACCACCACCTAGGAACCAATAACGTGAGTTGGACACCCACTTGTCCCAGGCTCCCCTTCTAGTCAAGAGACTGAAATATCTCCAGAAGGTGATGCTGGCCCTGAGCAGGATGCACCACGTCCAGAGGTACCTGCCCAAATCCTCTGCCTAGAGGAAAGATTAAGACGGAGATGGCCCTCTTCAGTGTTGCCACTAGAAATGAGTTAAGACCAAAGCGATACCAACACTGCTGGTAGGGATACCACCCTGGAACATAACATGGCCAGCACTGCCAGCAAGCCTGCTCCTCATCCTCAGCTTTAAATGCCCTCTTTCACTCTTCTGCTGAAGGTTTTACATGACACCCCATCTCTGGGCATTCCTCCTCCTCCTAACTCCTCCCTCAATGAGGGGTTGTTTCTCCTTCCTCCCTTCCAAACCTCCCCTCCTTCTCCCTAAACACAGTCCTTTCAGGAAGGCTCCCACAAAGCTGTCTCTTTCCCTCAGTATCCATGCTCAAAGTCTGTACCCTCTATTTTGTAGACACTGTTTGGTCCCTCCACTACTGTTTTAGAAACTGAAACTGAAGACAAGCTTTTACATTTGTTATTACTACTTGTTACTCATGTCACATCAAACAAAAATAAGAGCAGAGCTAAGTGTTCACACACCTAGAAAGAGGCAGTCTCCTCCTTCAGTGATCTGACACCCTAAATATAGAATGTGAACAACGAGTGGCACAAAGAAATAGCTATCATCACTATTTCACTTGTAGAGAACTGAGATGCCAACAGATGACAACCTCAACTCCACATCCTCATTTGCATCAGCAGTCTGCCAGGCTCATCCATGACTGCACAAGCCAAGGTCAGAATAAAAAGTTTCTAGATAGCAGAATTTGTAGCTGTTTGACCTGTGTCTGATATTAGCAATCCCACTACAAGACTTACCCTCTCTCAAATTTATCACATCTAAGACCATTCTGAACGTGTGCCTGTAAAACAGGGCCCTTTGGCACGTAAAAATAATGTAACATCCATGTTCACATTCAAAAAAGCATAGCATAAAATACTGTCTGATTACAGAAGATAATCTGGCTGTGGCCAAGCATCTGGCCAACAACACCAGGTGTGCTTCTTCTTTAAGTGAAATGCACAGGTCTGTTTAATATCAATATGTCGAGTCTCCCAGAGATACTGATCCATGCCTTTGGCTTTGTTATTTACTCATCAAGCCGTGTCACAGCTTGTTGAGGAAACTCATGTGCCCATCTGTCCCAGAATGGGACAGCCAGCCTGTGAGGGCAATTCTGGGGCTTCCACAGCTTTGACAACATCCCTTGTAACTAAATCAAACAGAGCCTCTGTTGATCCTTGAGAAGCAATACATGTCCTCATGGATACCCTCTGCTATCACAGCAGTACACTTGCTTCTGAAGCCATCTGACCCTAACAGCTGGACATAATGGGGATTCCAGAAGGGGTTTAGTCCAACAGCTGGGTAATAGAAGGCCATGGCTTCCTTACATGGGCTCCATAGCTACGGAAACAACAAAACTGAAAATCTTCTAAAAATAAGGTGAAATTAATACATTGCTTAAGCCTGCATTTGAAGTGAAAACACACTTAGGGTTACAAGCAAGGCAAACACTATGAGTGTTTATCACATCAGTGGGGATTAATCACAAATGCACAGCATACATCTTTAGTAATGACTGTTATGCATACTTTTAAATAATCAGCAATGGTGGCAATTAAACAGTAATTAATACGTGAAGTTTAGAGAAGCAAATGCTCAGTCCTTTCTAATTAGAAATCACAGAAAGAACAGTTCAATGATAACTCAGCTATGTCCAAAAAGCAACCCAATTGCAAAAGAGATGTTTAAACTTTCCCCTTGGACTTTCAGAGAGTGCTAATTTTAAACTGCAGTCTTTAAGTATGGATGTGTTTTAGGAGTTACAAGCGCATGTGACACACACTGCAACTGTACCTTAGACAATAGCAACAATCCAAGATGACAGCAATTATAGAATAGGTTCTTTAACTACTGGGCTCCTTAGGGAAAGGTTAGAGTTCACATTTCTCAGTGTGCTTATTTTGACCTCCCTTCTGTAAGGGTTTCAGCTTAGTATGTCCACCTACCGTGAGAAACCATCAGTGCTGCGAAAAGCTTGTTACAAAGGTCGAATGAAACCAGGCTTCAGGAGCTCTTGGAGAAAAGTAGCAGCTTCCAAATTTTCCTATTAACAACCCCAAGTCCCTTTGCAATTTCAGACTCCTCTAGTTTGAACAAAGTGATCTCTGCTTTACACACCCACTATTAATTTGGTTCTGTTTTGCTCATCCTTTGATCTCCTGCAGTCGCTCAGCTTGCTCCGGTTGAGCTAAGCCTGTGTGGCTGTGCTCTTCCCCAGCTCTTTTCCCTATACGTCCTTTCAACATCTATGCTCATTCCACTCTTAAGTCTTTTGGGTCTGCCAATTAATCCATTTGTATCTGTGTATAGGAATCACTAACTCTACATTGGCACTGATGACACCTATCCTATATGCAATGCTAAGGTACAAATTTCAAAGAATCCAGAAAGAGAGAGCATGTCACAAACACCAGACCACTGTTTTACCAGTAAACTTGTGCTTCCATCAAAGTAGGAAGACCGTGTTGCCATGTCTTTGAATGATACAGTAAATTCAACTGTAGATGTCTTCACATTGTACTGCTTGCAGATAAATAATGAGGTGGGAATCTCTTTTCCTTTAGGCATCTACAACATGGGATTAAAAGATGATTATAATGTGCCCTTTACATACTGAAAACTGAGAAGTGTTCTTTAAAACTGCAGAACTAATCTTTTAGCTTTCAAGTCCATTTTGTGATTTTTCATGTGTTTGACTCGTGCTTTTTTAAACATTTGGATTTGACTTAACATCAGAAAGCTCCTCAATCTCTGTTAGGGTAGAAGGAACACACAAAAGCAGCAGCAGGTTTTTCCCAGCAATAATTCAAGCAGTACTGCTATCCACTAATAAAGTCATCCTATTTCTGATCACAACATAATATTAGACAATGAAAATAACATAGAGAATGAGCAGAAAAAAGTTATTCACCCACCAATCGCTCTCTCTGAACACATTACATCAGACAAAGATGCATTTCTTTGGATACCCAAACCCATTCGCTAGTCAAAGTCCACTGAAAATGGGGAGTTCCTTTTTCATTTAAGTTATATCTGGGAGAAAAAAAATAACCAAAGAGAGTCAAATGAAGCAATGCCTCCAACTTCCCTTTATCCTAAGAGGGCAGAATGAACAGGGAGATCAGGTCAGAAAGAGACTTACAACACTGGGACAAACACAGAGACTCCAAGTGCGGGGTTTTAGATCTTCTCTCCAGTGAAATCTTCTGTTACTGTTCACACATTGAACCAAGTAATGCCTCTGTTATTTACTCTGCACAACAGCGAAGGTAACTTCACAAACATACAAGCAATCATGGAACTGCAGGCTTGTTTGCACTGTGTCTTTTACTGAAAAATACATTTTATTTTATCATAACATTCAAAAAAAAACCCCAACATAATACAAATGCTAACTCATTCAGTTACAAACTTTGGTACTCAGCGGTTTCAGACAGTCCTTCCCGCCTGGTCATGACGTGCTGAAGCATTCCCGAGGTGCAACGCACTACTAGTGCAATTCTCAGAGCGACTCTGCTGTCCTTCCATCCCAGGCTCATGGCATCCTGCAGCAGGATCACTTCGGGCTTCAGCTACGCGCTTGCCACAGCGGCATCTACGTTGAGAGCAGCTCAAAGAGTCCATTTGTCTCTTCGTTTATTTCCCCCCCCCCAGGCAACAATCACCAGCACAATGTGTACACAGCATTTTCCCCTTTGCCTTATAGCTCACTGCTCTCTCATCAGACATACCATCCACATCCTCTTAACAATCATTAGACTTACTTCACACTTGCACTTTTAAATATCTTTACACTGATAACACACCCCCTTAAAAAAGGGAGGAAAAAGAAAAGAGGGAAAAAAAAGAAGAAAAAAAAAAAGAAACAGAAAAAGGGGAAAAAACACAAGCATTTTAAAAGTATGTGTTCTCAGGCAGCCACGAGTTAATGGTAGTTTCTAAGCACAAGGAATGACGCTTTGGCCATCAACACTAGAGAGTAAAGGTAGCTTTGAATGCAGACAAGGAGGGAAAAACAAACCCACACAACCCATAAATACATTTTAAATCATTCACCAAGTGATTCACCAAGGATTAAATTTAACTGAGTGAAACCAACCCTGCTGCAAAAGACCAGAACAATACTCATGCATCACTCCAGTCCCGCTCAAACTCTTAGTTGGCATCCTGACACAGAACACATGGAAGTGGCTGGCCAGTGGCTGCAGCCCCCAAACCCTGATTGCAGGGCTAGGACGGAACTCGAGTGGTGCACAGGATTTTTCTCTGCTTTGCACATGGGGTGAATTTCAGCTGTAACATGCTATGACTGCACCTTGAAACATATAATACTAGCAGCTTGTGAACCCTGACACAGAGGGCTTGATTCTAACCCAAGATATGTGGTTACACATCACCCCATCGGCTAAAGCAATTCACCATGTATACATGGAGGAGCACCATATTACTGGATATTTTCTGGCAACCTTTTGTGGCATTATCTGCTGGGTCCAGCTAGACTCAAGCCCAGAGCTCTGGTTTTATACATGTAAAGTGAAGAACCTGGAACACAGGTCTGCAAGGCACTCAGTGCTCTGGGCCAAGTTCAGCAAAGCATTGCATTGAATGGTGAAAAGAAAGATTGTGCTTCCACTGAAGTTCCCAGGAATCTGCTTAGATATTTGAAGTTGGAACAGCGTGTGAAAGCTTTGCTGGACTGAGTCTGTGAAGTGAAGCTCCTTGCAAAACTGACCCCTTGTTGCAAACACGGAGTCTCTTTACTAATAAACAATATTAAGTAGACACTGTTTGACATCAGGACTGACACATTCCACTGAAGAAATCTCCCCTGAGAAAATAAATAGCTATTGGCATTGCCTCATTTTATTGCTTTCGTCTCCACAGGCAGTTAAAAAAATCCCTGCAAAATTCACCACCTTCAAATACATCCTGAAATCCTGGGCACTTGGGTTTTGTGCATTTTTTTCCTTTCAAGTACACTTGGTGAAACTGTAAACCCTGAGTTTGTGTGTGCAAACCTATATCTTGTAAACTGCAACGTGAAACTTCACTCTGAGCACCGATATAGGAAAAGATAGGACAGAAAACACTTTTAAACAGAGATGCTAGTGTTATAATGTACGTACCATACACATGTACGTCACAGGGGACGTTCTACTCTGGTACCTGCACTGTCCTGCAGTCTGAAGTACTGTTCTGTTTAATACTGGTGCTCTAGTAATGTTTACGGACTTATCAGTCAGGAAAATGGTGAAGCAGCATTCATTTTCTTTAAGAGACACTCAGCCAGAATCCCAGCAGGAAGTTACAGCTTGTAACTGTAGACCATAAAGCAAAGTGCACAGGGGTTAAGCCTACACACTATATGCTCTAGCTGGGCACGCCAAGCTCCTTAGGAAGGGTTAGAATAATATTTTTCCATTAGATTTCCACAACGACAAAGATAAATGTGAGGATACATGTTAAATCACTCACTATCTGTATAGTTGCAGTGCATTTCATCCTGAGGGCAATTTCAATTTGTGCCTGTAAACAAATAAATTGCATTGAAATACAATCTCACACGTATGGTTACAGACAGTTGTAGCTGAGTTTTCTGTGAGTTACCTAGGAAAACGAAAACCTGGGCTTTCTTTAAGAATGGAAAACCTGGAAACTTCTTTAGCAGCAGGAAACCTTGAGAACAGGCACAGGAAAATCCTGCCTGGGGGCAAATGCTGAAGTACAGCCTTGCAGGCTTTGCATTTAGCTTCTTAATTTTGAACGTGCTACCTCAAGAAAACTTTATGCTAAAAAATTTAGGCTTGACCTTAACATTTATTGGCTTCCCAAAGTGCTTCTCTGAACTGAAATTTTGGGCAGGGAACACTCTACTGTACTTCAGTTTTACTGCCATGATAACAACTGTCTTTTGCTGAGATTAACTGGTTGCTGGCAACAAAAGAATCAGCTTAAGTAGAGTTTGACATATGGACATACATATCACTGCATTTTAGTCATCGTATTTTCTATTTTCTTGTTCAAAAGAGAAACATTTTCTTAACAAATACAGATAGTGTGGATGTTGTCCTCAGATAAATCTGCTAAAGAAACAACTACTTGGGGCTGTAACACTAAATAACTCCCACAGGGGAATCACTAAGGTTATGTTTTCTGCAATGTTGCGATTTAAGGAAGAATAGATTGCTGTCTTAAAGAAAAATAAATGCTGTCCTCTCCTTTAGCACCACCATCTAAAAATATTACATTCCATTTCTGGCTTTCCAGTATTTAAACACTGTCATAATTAAGGCAACTTGTGATGCTCAGCACAGTGCAGAGGAGCAAACAGAAAACAAAAGCAATCAAATGTGTCTTCTGACATTTACACAATCTGGTTTGAACCATGCCAAAATATAAACACTAAAGGATAACCTTAACACTACAGATCTCTCCAATTACAATTCCAAGTGCAGAAGTTCAGAGTACAAACTAGACATCTGATCATGAAACATCATGAAACCTATGGGGAAGACCCTCATTTTCTGCAATGGCAGAAAGCTGAGGGCTTTTTTGGTTTATTTTTAAGAGTTGTGGGGCCGCACTGGATGATCACAACACGTTCCAGGGACCTGAACAAAGCTGAGCATCTATCCACAAAGAAACACTGCTGCATTTACACCTGTGTTTTACAAACAGCTGTAGTGGTACTACTACCACTAGGCACCAGCACAGAGGCAATGCCTGAAGCCTGCATATCGGCTTCCATATAAAAACAGCTTTGCAGAAAATAATGCAGTAATTTAGTGTTGCTCACATAATGAAATATATGCATGCTCCCAAACTGGGAGGTATTTAGTAGAAAACAAGAAACTTACACACTTGTTTTGTATGATGAAGCAGAAAAAAACCCCAGAGAAAACTGTAGAAGCAGTTTTTAGGATGAATGTTTAGAGTTACCAAGCGTATTTTGGATTAAAGGAGTGTGATTCTTCTTCCTTATTCCTGTAAACAAACAACAAAAACAGACAGAAAAGCATCATTAATAAAAAGTAGATTGTTAAGAGAGCAGCCACAACCATTTGAGCAATCTTTACTACTCTAGAGAAGTGCATAGTGTCTCCTTCATTATCACACTACTTCTTACTACTAATTTCCTAAGCTACTGCCAAGAATCAGACAATAGCACCAGACTTTTTAAACTGAGTCAGTGGTCACGTAGCCTTAGTTTTTGAGCAGAACTAATCCCTGCAGCTCAAGGTGTGAAACGTATGGTACCTTATGACTCAGTAGCTCCCCATGAGCTGGTCCTGGGCAACCCCACACATATAGGCGGAAAGAGGGCAAGTGATCCAACCAGGGTTTAAGCGATCCATACACTTAACTTGGAGACCTGAGCACTTTACTTCCTAACACAGAATCCACCATGGTGTACATAAGCAAAAGTGAAACAACCCATAAACATATACCCCAAGATTTGTGGAGTTAAGACATAAATACTGGCTTGGACAAGTATCCAAAGAGTCACTTGGCACACCATTAACTTCTATTATTTAAGCATTATTAACTACTATTATTAGTTTCTATTATTAACTACTATAAACTTCCATTATTTAAGCATTTTTTAAATGTTTCCCAAGTAGTTGTAGGGTTTAACGCAAGCTCATACTTATTTCCCTTTGTAGCTTTACTACATCAAATGCTGAAGCCCTTTAAGTTCTTGGAATATGCCAGTATTTCCCATTAAAATTGAACAGATGCTTTACTAAACTCTCAGCAGAGGCCTCAGCATAGCTAAATCCTACATACTGCATATTTCACTGTAAAGTTGACTTTTTAACTTAGTAGTGTGGACTACACATTCTGCTGAAGAGGGCACAACTAAAACAGAGTTTAAAAATATTGATGTATGAGCCTTTTAAAAAAACACTTGCATATGCTGTCCACACTGAATTAGTTTTTAAAGGCAGGCATAGATTGTCAGATGGCAGGTAGGAAGGAACACAAGTAATAAGTATATTTACATACTTTGGTGAAAGAACTGCTCACATTTGACTTAGCCTGTCATGTACATAAATACTCCATGTATTCCTGTAACTATAAGGCAGCTTCAGTTTGGGCACATATTTGAACAGAACAAGATAAAATACCCTTCTAATATTGGCAGTAAAAATTACCACAGTTACTTCCTATTTTGCTACGTTATTTTCTCATTTATTTAACTATCACAAAGCAGAAACTCCCCAAAGTGTAACGTGAGAGTAAATACATAAGTTAAAACACATTTTCAGTCATTCCAGCTGGGAATGAGCAACCTCCAGGCAGACCTCTCACTACAGGTTGGCGGTGCCCAGGTTTGGATGCAGGCAGGTTGGCAAGATACTAGAACTGAAAATCAGCATCAGGTTTTTTCCCATACGAAGGAAGAAGTGCAGCAGAGAACTATGTTGCTAAAAGCCTACCAACTACTGTTGGTAAGCGAATAGGAGGGAGAAAAGCGACCTCCTGATATCTCTCAGAAACATGCACATATTCTCTAATATTTGTTGTATATCAAAAATCTAAGAATTGTTCAGAAATAGTATCTTGGATTTTGCCAGAGTCCAAATTGATAGGATCTATTCTATTCCATTGATTACATAGAAAAGAGCATCAGACACAGAAAGAAGTGTTGGAAGAGTAGCAGATGTGCAGAGGATTCACTGCCAACAGCACCATGGTCATCCTATTGCCACCAAAGCTTCAAGTCAGATCTAACACGCTGCTCTCCAAGAGGTGACAGTGACCAAGACGAAGCAGTCCTTGACATGGTGACACTGTCATTGACATGGTGATACTGTTTGTCAATGAAGATGTAAAAAAAAAAACAAAGAAGGGAGGAAGATATTATGTGCAGTGCAGGAAGGAATACAAGCATGGAGAGGAAAAGCATTCATTCAGCTTATTTTGGCTACTAAAATAGAAAGGACCTGAAAGGACAGTGTTTAATTCAAAGCTCATGTTCATGTGATGAAACCTGGCTGGCTTAAAAACCATTTCAGGATCTGCACAGCATTTCTGCAATCAGAAAAAACCCAACACCCTGATCTGATGTGAAAGCAATTGGATTGAAAAAATGATCAACATTTCACCCTCTAAGTCATTTGAAATTACATTCCTGTTCTTGTTAGGAAAAGAACACTACCCCAAGCAAACAAATGTGTTTAATCAGGAAGAGAAAGACAAAAGAGATACAGGAAAATAAGTGAGTGGGGAGCAGATTAAGAGAGAAGAGAAAAAAATTATCCACAGGAACATGAGCTATGTACATGAATGAAAATGCTAGGTAGGTACAAGGACAGAACCGCATATCGTGACAAAGGCTATTGATGTGATTCCCCTCTGGCATATATCATATACCTTTTCCACTGAGAGCTATAACCAAAGCCTGATAACAAGCTAAAAGCATCTTGCAGTATGCAATTAAAATGATTTGGTTTACTGCCTTTCAGAGCAGACTGAGAAAAAAAAACACAACCACACCACATCTATCACACACCAGGAGGACACTTACCTCAACAGGTCTGAGGTTGCTGGGAAGGGGATACCCCTGTCTGTATTACACAACATGCCTCTTGGCATCACTAATGGTAAAAGATGAAAGCCTTCTAACTGCTGAATGACCTTCTGTAATGAGTGTGCAAGAATTTGCATCACTAGTCTTTTGGGGCAGATTTCACACCTGTTTTGCAATGACAGAGCTCCAATATAACACAAGAATGCAGAGCATCGACACAGCCACTGACCACCCCAATGAGAAAGAGCAATTCACAGAGACCATCACCCACCTCAGTGGTATGCCAGGCGCTGTGGGCAAGACATCGTGGGATAATCCCCTGGGAAAGGAGGGGCAAATCACACCCTGAAATATGATGTGTTTCACTTTTAATTAGTGAGATGAGAAGAACTAGAGCTTTTCATTTAAATCTTTTTCTTTTCAAAGGCTGCAAGTCCCTAAACTGAAATCTAGTAACTTCCCTGTGCTGGCAGTCTGAATTCAGCCTACAGACCAGATGGAAAAAATCAAATACCTTTTGCCATTTTATCTAGCTACTCTACCAAGATTTTACGGACAAGATCAACTCGAGTAGCACAGCAGAGCTCAGCTTCAATTGGCACCTTGCCTGTCCTGAGGGACCCCATAAAGGCCAATGAAAGCAACCAAGACAGAAAAATGTCACTTTCAAAATAAAGTATCTAAAAGCAGGGAAGTGTATAAATCATTTCAGCAAGGTTTCATTCAACAAATAATTTACTATGCAATAGTAGATGATGCAAACAGAAAGAACTATAGAAGCAAAAAAATTGGAACTGAAACACTGGAAGAAAGAATTTACTCTTAAGCATGCAACTGAAAAAAACTGAGTGCAAACTGGTGACTAACCCAAACCTCCGACTGTCACTGCTGTTGTGTCTTTATATACACCAAGAACAAACTCCATGAGTCTTCGGTAAGCCACAAAAGACTTTGGGAGCTCTGCCCAGTACCGCACTCAGTAAAGATGAGCTGTGTGTTTTAATGCAAGAGGCTACAAGAAATCTGGAGAGGGAATTTTTAAGGGGCATTTAGTGATAGGACAAGAGGGAATGGCTTTAAACTGAAAAAGGAGAGATTCAGGTTAGATATTAGGAAGAAGTTCTTTACTGTGAGGGTGGTGAGGCACTAGAACAGGTTGCCCAGAGAAGCTGGTCTAGTGGAAGGTGTGCCTGCCCGTGGCAGGGGGTTGGAGCTGGATGAGCTTTAAGGTCCTTTCCAACCCAAATCAGTCTGTGATTCCATCATTCTATCACTCAGGCTAAAGGAGCAGTGACACCTGAAGGCGCTTTCTTAATATTTCATGTGTTTGAAAAAGAAATATCATATCATTGTTCCTTAGTTATTTTGTACAAGACATCACACACGTGGTTTCAATGTGTGCCATACTCCCAGTCCCATGCCCTATCCCTTGCTCCAGACCAGGCAGTCAATGTCCCCCCCCCACATCCCCTAGTCTGGAGGCTGGCCCTAGGTTACGGGCCTGGGCTTATAGCCCTGGTAACCAGACACTGGCAGTGCTGCTTCAGGCCAAGCTTGGAGTAGCTGTATGAAATCCTGATTTGCAGCGCAGGCAGCTGTAGGTGCCTCTGTCCCAATCAGCAGCCCCACAGCACCGGGAGAGCACACCAGGGTCTACCCCACGTATCCTGCTCCCTCATCACACTAACAAGGAGAACGCAAAGTAAGGGTTTGGCTCCATCAGACCCATCTCTCACTCTTCCCAAGGACAGGGAGAAACAGAGACTCAGGACAGAGATGGGTGTTTGCCTCTCCATGGGAAGAAGAGAGGAGTGAGAAAGGGAACGCACTGCCAAGGTGGAGGGGCCGTTTCATGGCTTCAAAGTGGGTCCAGAGGAGGTGCCCAACGACACTCCCCTGCTCAGGAGCAAGGGGACGCCACTGAGTCGGGGCCCCCCAGCCATGGGGCTGCACAAACACAGGCTTCTACTGAAACTGCCTCCAGTATCCTGCTCCAAGGGATACCTAACTGCACTGACAGGCATGTGCAACCTTTGTGTTTCTATCCTGTGGCTGTATTTTAGTCCTGGTGAGGGTCCCCCTGTGGACCTCAGGCACGTTACTTACACCCCGGGATAAGAAGCTGTGGTACAGCTCTCATTTGGCAGTTAACCTGGCCAACCCTTAACCATCACTAGCGTGGCTAGCGGCCTGCCCACACTCACCCGCGCTCTTCACCGGTGCTCCACCACAAAGCGCATGGTGGTGCCGTCGAAGGAGGGCGGCGCGACGATCCGCGGGCCGGAGGCTGGTGCTGTGATGCTGATGACCGGCTTCCCCTCGGCTGCCCCTCGCCGTGGCGGCGGCGGGCCCTTGCCCGTAGCCACATAGTAGGGGCTCTCGGTGAAAGCGGCCTCTGCCGCTGCCGGGCTGCCGGACTCGGCCGGAGCGCTGGCATCGCTGCCCGAGTGGGAGAGCGGGCGCTGCAGGGCACCGGCAGGCAGCACGGCGGCGGCGGGCAGGAGGCCGGGGTACAGCATGTACGTGGCGCCGTAGGCCCCGGCGTTGAGGGCCAGGGGCGAGAGGGGCAGAGGGACGGGGGCAACGGCTGGCTGCTGGGGCACCGGCACCTCCACGTACTGCCCGGTCTCGGGGTCGAAAAGGCGCCGCTTGAGGGGCTGCTGCACCGGCGTGTCTACCAGGTAGTACTGCCCGGTGCTCACGTCCAGCAGCATCTTGCGCTGCGTCTGGGGGAAGGGCTCGGCCGCCGCGGCCGCGGTGGGCATAGAGGGAGAAAAGCAGAGCAACGGCGGCGGCGCGGCACCGGGCAGGGCGGCGAAGGGTAGAGGCGGGCGGTAGATGGCTGCGGCCGGACCCTCAGCGGAAGGTGGCGGGGCGGCGGCGGGGGGCTCCTCGGCGGACGGGGGTCCGGGCAGGGGTTCGGGGCTG
>JANHGB010033593.1:0-15114 GCA_026283785.1 Coracopsis vasa
AAAGAACACTGTCGAAGGCAGCATAGGGCTAGAGTCAGAGCTTCTATGGTTCTAAGTTCTCATAATTAGTCTTGATCTCAAAGCATAGTTAGAATAAGAGACCTCCATAATTTAGGAAGGGAAAACCAAGTATGTTCATAAAAATCAATAAACACTCAGAAAAGTATGAAATGGTTACACATTGTAAATTTGGAAAGTTGTAACTTTTTAAATACACAGTTAAGTTTTGATTATTAATACCATCTCTGATCTACCATTTCACCATGGCACATACTGGAAGCCAAACAAGGATCGCACTGAATCTGCGGAAGTTCAGTATTTCGGCTGATATGAAGTGTTAAGCAGGCTCTTAATTGCTGTGGCAAAGACAGATGCTCAAAACAATACACAGAACTGCTTACTCTCCATTAAGAACTAGTAGAAAGGTAAGTGGGGAAAAATGTGCCACCTTGGATTTGAGTGAAATGTCAGAGGCAAGCTGTAAAACACAGGCATTCAATTTCTTACAGACAAACTGCTCCATTTTCAATCAACAGAAAATAGTTTCTTCTTTTCAAAAGACTGAAAGTAAACGCAGACAGTCTGTTAGAAGAGTCTGACCTGACAGTCCAGATACTTAGGAAACAGTTTGCAAATCTATTTCCAGACTCAGACTCCAGAAATTTATGTATTTTCCACTACTTGGGCACCAGTACTGAGGTATTGAGGTATTCCAGCAGAGGACACCGATGAACAGAGAACAGATGCTGGTAAAATGCTTGATGTACATTTGTGACACCCAAATATTATATTCCTAGATCACAGAATCATAGAATGGGTTGAGTTGGAAGGGATCTTTCATGATCATGTAGTTCCTACCCCTCTACAATGGGCAGGGACACCTTTCACTAGACCAGGTTGCTTAAAACCCCATCCAACCTGGCCTTGAACACTGTCAGGGATGGGGCATCCACAGCTTCTCTGGGCAACCTGTGCCAGTGCCTCACCACCCTCACAGTAAACAATTTTTTCCTAGCATCTCATCTACATCTACTCTCTTTCGGTTTAAAGCTACTACCCCATGTCCATAGCTACATGCCCCTGTAAAAAGTTTCTCTCCAGACTTCTTGTAGGCCCTCTTTAGGTAGCGGAAGCTCCTCTAAGATCTCCCCTAAGTTTTCTCTTCTCCAAGCAAAACAATCCCAACTCTCTCAGCCTCTTTTCATCAAGAGGTTCTCCAGCTCTTTGGCCATCTTTGTTGCTTACATTTACAGCTCTCCTGCTATGTCACAAGCTATTCAAACACAGCATTCTTCCCTTATTGTTTTTAATTCTAGATGATTTTTCCTAGAAACTTTTTTTTTTTAGCTTGATAATCATCATTGAGCTTTCACAGTACAGTGTTCTACATGAGAACACAAGTGAGAAACATCCCAAGTGACTGAGATTTTAATTAGCACATATTCTCTCATTCCAACTGCCGCATCAGCTTAAAGTCCCTTAAGCTGAACTTTGCAGACTTAAATCTTAAAAAAACCTTCATGCTTTTAGATCCAGATTCTGACAAATCACAACCCCCTAACAACATATCATTATCTTTTTCCAGTGCTACTCCTTAGTAACTAAACTTTTATTTTCTTCCCAAGATTTCAGATTCTCTTCCAGTTAAATTTAACTACTTCAGGTTTCAAGCCAAATGCTTCTTCCAGGCCAAAGAACGTTTCTTTAAATTACAAAGCTGGGGATTAACTAGTAAGATTATATTTAATCTGATAAAGAACACCTGATTACTGAAACATGTCCTCAGTAGCATTACAAGAGCCCAGCTAACATAGTAAACTCAAGAGTACAAAGCATCTTGGTTGAGTTGGAAACACACACTCAAAAACCTCAGTGAAAGAACACAGAAATATTTTTGCTTTATCTATGCTATTTTACTGTTATAATTTCCTGTTCTTTGTGATGCCTACTTGTTTATACTCTTTAAATTAATTTATTCAATGTACACATTGATTACTTCATTCACAGTGCTATCTGCTAGAAATAAATCAATGTAATGCAACAGGTTGACTATTCCAGCATTCAGATGTTACTGAACGCTGAGTCTTTCAGACCTTAGTATGCTTGAATGGATGCAACTGTTTTTATTTTTATTCAGTGACTTTCAGGAACTACCACATCCACACACTATAAAGTCTTTTTTTCCCAGTTAATTACACTATTTAGGACGGTTAAAAAAGACAGACTTAACATGCGGTATCTACCAACTGTAACTGATACTAAAGTTACTTTCATCAAGTAAAAGCTGTTCTGCATTTGCCTTTACAGAAATCCTTCTATTTTAGAGACACCTGAAAATATTGCCATTATTTCAAGTAGAGAAGACACAAAAGAGGTCACTGCTAGTTGTGCCACTTTTACATGCAATTTACTTCCATTCACACCATACCTTCTAGGAGTGGAAAGTATACCTTGGTGAGCAGGAAGCATTACGAAGGACTAAAGGTGCCATGGATGCCCAGAACAAGGACATCTCTGTTCTGCTATGCCTGTGCCAGCCAACTCTGGCTTTCAAGACTGCTAGGCCCCTTCAGTCTTTCCTCATTTGTTATGTTTGTAGATTTTTTTATAAAGCATACTGAGACTTGAACTTTTGTTCTGACATTCCAATTTCAAAGTAAGTAATAAAAATAAATACCTCATCCATTTGGATATACAGATGGATACACACTCAGAGAACTCAAACTCTGAAGTAATAACTTTATAGACAAGACTAGCTTAGCTACATATGAAAAAAGGTTTAAAAAAGTAGGTTACAACTTATTTTCAAGTCTCATGTCTCAAAATGGCTTTCACATCTCACGCATAAGAAAGTCTTCATTAGACACAAACGTTTAAAGAAGTATCCTTAAAAGAAAACCTGGTTTTTACATATTTTTTTTACATTTACAGAAAACCTGTTACTGCTTCAGCTGCTGTTTGTATTAAAAAGAAGAAATTAAAGTTTGTGATTAATGGCAAAGAAAATCCAACATATTTTGTGTAATTATTGTATACTCGTGTAACATTTTCTACATTTAGGACACCCATTAGCTTTCTTGATCAAAGTAAGAAAGAAAGGCTTGTTCTTTTCTATGGAGCTTAGTCTTAATTTTTAAGACATAAATTAAAATTCTCAGAAGAAACTGGAGAGGCATCTAAAAATAGATTCTCACTTCCCAGGTACCTTAAGAAGCTCTTCTTCCTTCCTATTACCTTCTTTTGACAGTATAAAGTGAATGGAGATGACTGCTCAGAACTACATTTAAAGACACTCGTAAGGTAGGACCTGTTCCTCATCAGCAAAGAGCACAACCAATTCTCATCATCAGTTCTGGAGGAAAATCTGTGCCAAAAGTGGCACAAAACTAGAACACCAAACACATGCCACACAGCATCTCCGCAAGCTCGAGAAGAATGTGCTGCAAAGAAAGTTGCATTTTCCTTAAAACAAACTTCCAGTGGAAAGATAGAGGTCTTCTGCATTTTCCAGTGCTTGTCAAGGGTTTATTTTTCCAGAATAGAATCCTGAAAAAAACAAAAACATTTCCAACTCTTCTTACGTTTGAAGTTTACTTCTAGGTGTGGGTTTATGAGCAACATTTCGTGGAGTTCAAGCAATTCCCTTTGCTAACTCAAGCTATCTGTGGACTTGGATCTTAGGTTTTTTCCTCTCCTCTGTGCCAAAGGCAAGATCTTGTATCATTCCTGACAGACTTCTGTCTAATCTGTTCTTAACTGGAGCCTCACAAGTTTCTTGGAAAATCTATTTTAACGCTTCACCATTGGTATTCTTGGTATTCTGCATGCTAAAACGGCTTTCCAATCTTTAATTACAGGTCATATTTGCTTAGATCATAATTGCTTTTTACTTTATTCTGGATTTTTTCCTATGGTTCCCATCTTTCTTGGAATACAATGCTCAAAGTGGTTACATTGCTATCATAGAAGCCTGACCAATAGTAAATAAAAAATAGGCAACTTATATCATGACTTTCGCAGGTAGAACTTCCTACATCGCGGCATCCTATTTGCCTTGCATGTTACATTACATTGCCTTTGTCCCATGACATTACTGGTTCCTGCTTTCTCCTAAAGTTTCCAATAACCCTTGACTTCCATTCCCATCCCAAAATGCTGCTTAGCTACTGTGAAGGCTTCACATCTCCAAAATGGGAGGAAAGGCCAGCAACATCTACCAGTGAGATGCAGAGCTCACCACAGGGAAGCACTGTCCCTATGAGAACATACGTATTTTGCTCACTTGCAATTTTGCAATTTTTTTTATTTATTTTTTTTTTTTTTTAGGTAATATCTTGGGGCATTTCCATTAAAAAAGAGCACCCCTAGTTTGGGTGAATATAGTGATATTAAAAAGCACAGCAAGCCAGCTGTGCCCAGCATGCCTGAGGTAAGAAAACTCTTACCTTTTGATGAGCTGAAAGAGTCCTAAGAGGATTATGAAACACCGCCAGTTTTTCTTCTTCATTTTTAAAGTGTAAGTAAGTTTCCATTTAGGAAGTTTTTACTTATGCTCTGTACATTCCTCCCTGGACACAATCTCTCAGTTACTCCGAGAGGTAGTCCAGCCGAACACAGGAACAGCTGCAGCCAGCAGACTGCTGCCTTGCTCTGTCAACCAAACATGGCTACTGGTTTATTTTCATTATTATTTTAAAAAATAATCTGCTATATTTACTCCATTTGTGTAATAACTAAATTGGTTAATCCAAGAAAAAAGCTCTGGGAACTTGTACCAGGGACTTATGGAATCTAGAAGGAGGGAGGAAATGAATAAGGTCTTTGAGTGGAAACCCATTGTATAGTCACTATTTACAGGAGAAATGCAAGACTGGGCACCCGTTAGGGAAAGAAAAAAAAGAGAATAGTAGAATAGCTTTGACATAATGCAAGGGGGAAAAGCCTGCCCGCTTGCTGAACAGTTCCCTCAAACAATGTTAATATTCTCTGCGCTTTTCTCAGAGCTGTAAGGAGGCTCAATGCTCCTCAAACACCCTGAACAAAACACAGCAGTTTTAGGTGTCACAATATATAAACGAGCCCAAGATAATGATTACTATGAGCTGGCTGTTGCTTATGTATCTATTAAAACTCCAGCAGAGCCACTATGTAAAAGAAATATTCTGATTATTCACTTTTATTTCAACTGCCAAACCCACAACAGCCAAGAGGTTTTTGTAGCCATACAGCCAGCCACAACACATTCACTTGATAATCACTGCTCAAGGGATTTAAGCAGAGCAGCTTTCAATTAATTTAGCTATCGGGTTTCAATGAACAGTATTAGATACATTTTATATTTGAGAATAAAACACTGAGATAGAATACTAGCCTGGAAGATAAATGGAGGCCACAGTAGGTGAAACCACATAACAAAAGTCGTATCATATCAGAACAGTATTCTTTTTTACAAAATCATATGCCTATTTTAATTGTACAAGCAAATGGTAGCTGCTTTGCAAAGAAACTGGCATAACAGGTATTTACAAATCTAAACATGATCAAAATCCACAGGTGTAAAGAATTTCAGCATCAAGCATATACTGTGGAGAAAGGATTTCATTAAGCTCATTAAAAATCATTTAAAGACAATACTTCGCAAACTGATAACACCTCCTGCCAACATGCAGAATACCTCAACTATGCTCAACAGAAAATCATTACCATGGGATAAGTGAGTAGCAAACGGACTTCTTTTAACTATACAAACACATTAAAGTCTTTGTATTCACCATATATAAATGAGTATTTTATCAGTTTATTGAGTCTAAGAAATCCTACTAAGTTCCATGGGTCCAAATTCTGTCCTCCAACTCCCACTGACCTCACTGAAAAACACAGCTATGCACTGGAATTCAAGACTTACATTTCAACACTGTAACAGAGCAGCATTATTCAGTTAAGAGCATTACAAGTCAATGAAGTGGCACTTCAGAAACAGAGCTTGTTACTAACAGATTTGGCAAGACAGACTGTGGAACTAAATATATTTTCTAGAACACAGCCATCAGAGTATTTTGGAATTTTGTTTGCTCCATTTACCTTTGAATACCTGTGAAATCAATTAAATATGAAATTATCAGTGATAGGCAGATGTTGCTTGAATTTGTTTGCTTTCTAATTAATCTATCATTTTATTCAAACCATTGTTCTACTGATACATGCAGAAATCTTAAACATGGTGACATCGCCATTTCTCAGTTTAAATAACCAAACCAGCATATACTGAAGAACATTAAGCAATTAACAATACTAACCATTTATATGGCTTAGGAAGTTTTAGGGAGCTACTCAGAATAAAGTCTTCTCTATCACAACACTGAAATTCTTCAAACAAGAAAGGATGGAGGTAGCCACAATTTTCCTCCATTCCAAAGGACCAGAGGCCTTGACAAGCACTTTAACAATGTTCAAGTAATTTTCATTTACCATTCCATGATTAAGAAACAAAATTTAGAAAGAGCACCGTTAGAAAATGAAGGGATCACTACATTAAGAATTACAGAATTAAGCCTCCTCCTATAATACATTAAGAATTAAGAAATATGCTTCCTCTTTGCCAAGTTCTGTGAAATTCTTTTCTTAGTGCTTCCAAGTGAAGAAAGTACTTCAAAGGAAGAGTTTAAAAATACACACATGGCATATTATTGGTGCTCCCTGTGCCAGCTAGTTCAAATATACAGAAGGCAAGTTCTTGCTCCATTACTCCTATTTCGTCTACATCTCGGTGAAAGAAGATTAATGCCTTTTGTGGTTTAGTTTCCCTTCCCCCTGCACGCATCAGGCAGAACTGAAACACAGATTAACTTTTCTGTGTAAGACTTAGCTTTGACAGACTACAAGAACACAAGTCAAATCCTCTCTCCTGCTCTTCCTTTCCAAATCACAATAGTTTTGACAAGAAGAAAAAAAAAAAAAAAAAAAGAAAAATCAGGCAAAGCTCGTGATTTTAGGTCTTTGCTGCCTTTTGGTATTTTGAGCTTGATCAGCCACTGAAAAGGCCAGAAACTTTCCTCTTAAAGCTATTAACTGCTTCATTCTTAAAGCAGCAGTTTTGGTTTAAGACTGAATTATGTGAGACTGTTTCAAGTCACAATGTTTGGCAATTCTGAAAAGACAACAGAAGACCTGTTCCAGGGCTGGAAACCAAAATGTCTCCTGAATTCCACTCCTTTGCTACATAACCAAGATAATCCATTCTTCTCCACAGAAAATGCTGATTAGGGAATGTATTAAAGTAACATGAAGATACCAGAAAACGTGAAAGAAAAAAAAAAAGTCATTACTTCAGTTTTAATTCAGAATCTGATAAATAAGCTAAATAAGCATGACTTCTGCTACAGACTGCCGTTCCTCAAAACTTCTAGGGAAAAATGTTAGATAAGAGTTGTTTTTGAGAAATGTGATGCTTAGGGGCTTCAATATGGAAAGATTAGCCTTGGAGGTACATGCTAAAAGTCACAAACCTTGATATTACAAGTAAATCATATAGACAGTGCATAAAGGAGTACCAAAAGATGGGAGAAAAAAACCCCAAACCAAACCCTGAGCTTAAAAATTTTGGATAAATTCTTCCTAGGAGAGTATTAACGACAGTGAGAGGGAGTTCAATGTTAACCACCTCTGCTTCTAGAAATAAAGGATTTTGCCTCCCCATATGCAATAAAAATGAAAAAATCCCAGCACACAATCCAACCAGACAACCTCATGCCCATCTCGTTTAGAGTTCAATCTCTCAAAACTGTAACTTGCACAGATAATGAGTCATTAATCTCCAGTATAATTGCAGGTTGGTATGAATAACTAGGCGCAGGCACTGGCTTTACTGATAGGAAAATTATACCATGTACCACAGCACTTATGTTGAAAGATTCTACTGCCTCAAAGAATATCAAGTGCTCTGAGACTGTAAGAAAAGACACGCAGTTCCAGAAATGAAAAAGACAACATGATCATTATTTCATTTTAGTAATTTACAGTATCCTGTGGCACATGATTTGCATAATCTTCTCACTCTGTAAAAGATGAATACACCAGATGTGTAACGTGCAAGATCTCAACTCAAGCTTTCTGCTCTTTCAAACCCAACTGACTTCTGCTTGGCCAATAGCAGCCTTGATGAAGTTGTTGACTTTACAAACATTTGAAGCTTCTATGGATTAGGTACTATCCCCTGGGGAATTACAGTCCTATTCTTTTAGGGCAGATATGGAGGAAAATAACAAAGCTTATTCCATTCATGTTAGGTATCATGTCTATCATACAACTGGTGCATATAAACTTCAAACCAGATGAAACGTATTATTGGAAAAACAAATGAACAATAAGTTCAGCTGTTACAGGTTGGACACTTACAGGTCTATTTCACAGATGTGGGCCATTAACACTTTTTCAGTAATATTAATCAAAAGTCAGCAACTAAAAAGCAAATAGTTTACAGAGGTGCAAATCATCAATATTATCAACGATGAGACAGATGAGCACTGTCAGTCTTTTCTTCTCCCTTTCCAGTTGCTGACCTGTTACCTTTTATACTCCCAGACTTACTTTATATATTGTTTTAGCTCTATCAGAACTAATTTTTATTTGGAAGTAGAAGTCAAGAGTGAAGATAAGCACTTGGGGTTTTTTCTGCTTACACTTCAGGAGGCTGAAAGGACAAAATTTAGGAGGCAATAGATAGTTCTTTTCCATTAACAAATGCTAATCAAAAATTTTAAGACCTACAAACCCACCCAAAACAATGGAACATTCACCATAATCCTCATATAGAACTTTGGAAAAGCTCTCTATGCATATAATATCTACTTGGTGCTTTCCAAATTACCACCCAATCTTTTCATTTGCATCTTTTCAACTTACACTACTGTACTGAAATATTGTAAGCTTTAAGGACATCTCAAATTACATATGCAAAGTGAAAACCAACATGAGCTGTTGCTGCCTATCCAGGACACCAGTGTTTCTGATTCTGCACATTTAAATCCATATGGAATCTTACCATTGATCTTTCAGAATATCCAAACAAATGGCCCCAGTGACTGAGCTAATGTTAGGATGCCATATTTTGGTGATAAACCGCACCTAGAAGATAATTTTTAAAAACAAAACCAGTTATTAAATGACATATATTAAATAAACATTTTAAATAATATGATAAAGAAATACTAATTTAGGAAATATCAAGCTAAAACCAGAACTTAAGATGTGATACCACTTATTTCAGGAGGCTTCAAGTTTGCAAGGCCATTTGTTAGACAGAACCCTGCTTTACTCAAAACCAGAACTTGACTGAGCACACCAAACTCATCCCTAACTGCCTTCCCATACGCTGTCGTGTGTGCATATCCCTGCATCACACAAAGCCCGATTCCTTGGTGGGTGCTACTACTTCTACAACCATCCAATCTCATTACCCATATACAGAAAGCTTTTCAAGGAACCAGAACTTAACTATATTACAATTCTTTTTCTTAACTGTTGACAGAATCTAGTCCCAGAATGCATTCACTGATCCTGTCCATGTTTTTACACTAAAATAAAGCGTATTCATGCTCACAAAGCACTAATAAAATCAGTTTGGAGTGTTTTTTTTTTTCCTTTGTTTGGGGGTCTGTTTGTTTGGGATATGGCATTTTATTTTTTAAAGATGCTATGAAAGTTAAAAGCAATATTTACTTCTGAAAGTCTCAAAACCCAAAGCTGTCCTCTGAAAGGATTATATATACGCCTTCAGAAATTTCTCCTTCATTTTCTTCAAACCTCTTATTTCAGGTTGCACTTTAACTACCTTCTAGTGACTCTGACCTGTCTCTTTCTCATCTCTACCTCCTCGCCCCAAATTCTTTTTATATGTACCTCTCAACTTTTGCCCCTGATCTGCAAGCAAATCAGTGCAGAGAACAAGCTATTTTTCAGACACTACAGCAGAAGACTATACATACAGAACTATAGAAACATCAGTGCAATCATGGTGTATAAATAGGTAATTCCATAACAGTTTTGCTTTCCAGGACAGAAAACAAGAGATCATGTCAGCTGAGCCACTTATTAACTAGCTCAACTCTCTAAATCACTTTGAAAATGTAAAAAGCCATGTAAATACTAGGTAATTTCTCACAATGACAGACTGCAAACAATGGCTGTCAAAGCACATTCTGAACGAGATAAAAAAATCTTTTAGATGAAAGGCAGGGCTAGACCCAAGCAAAAAGGCCTCCCATTCAAGACTACAGATTCCAGAATAAGCGCTACTATGCTACAGTGCACTGAGCTTCTAACAGCTGCCTCTAAACTTTGGAAATGGAAGCCAGCAAGCCCTAAAGCAGCAATTTAAAACCATGGTACACAGACCCATCTTTCAGTGTCTACGACCCATTTCAGCTCTCCTTATTTTAGCTCTCTACAGAACACATGCAGATGAAAAGAACTGAAACCAACACACATTTCATTAAGATTTTCTGTGTCTTTCACTCCAGCCTCAAGGAAATCATTCAAAGGACAAAAGCCAACGAGCTACAGGCACCTCTCCCTTCCTCCTTTTCCCCAGTTCCCTCCAAGTATTACACATCAGGGCAAAAATTATCAAGATCTAGGACACATTCTTAGTTCAAAGACACCTTTCAGGCAAACAGAAAACCAATCAAGAAGCTGAGTCAGACAACTCAAGAGTCTGCCGATATGTCAGAAGCCACTGAAAAAAGGACTAAATCAGGGCACAGAAATGCACAGTTACAGCTGCACATGGCTGGGGAGAACACTTACTCAGACTGATCCATTTAGGAGGGAAGTGGAATCACAAATTTAAAGTACTAGAAAGATACAGTAAAGTTGAAAGGGCAGGAAGTCGCAAAAAAATATGAGTTACTCTACCACACTTATCTCTGTCTCTCATCCATGTGCATGTTTTATGCACTCCCTCAATAAAGTTGCAGTAAGACCACTGTATTTCTCTATTGGGTCTTCAAGTCACACAACCGCATAGCTCACTATTTAATTATTACTAGAAAATGGATAGGTTAGACCCAAGACTCTACTAAATATACCTTATGGAGCTCGAGAAATTAAAAGAACCAATAATTATTTATTACAGCATTTCTTCAATGATGGCAGTGAGGGGAGAGAGGGGGAGAAGGAGGGATAGCCATACTCTTTACATCAAGTAAAACTATATGAAAGCTAAGAAATTACATGAGGGTCGATAATAACACACAGGTTCCTCCCCAGAATTTGCCAGTTTGTACTTTAAGGAATAACGAGAGCATACTTCTGATTGGATACAGTTATGCATCCTGAATTATTTCCACCTAAATATGGCAGCTCCAGTGGCTGTCTGGAGGAGAATTAAAAAAAGAGATGGGTAATACAAAGAGACTACACACACAAGCAAAGAAGTAAGAATGCTCAAAACCAATTTGTTAGCTGAATTACATATCCAAAAAACTGTTTACAGTACCTTAGGAGGATTAAATGGATACGTTTCTGGAATTTTTATCTCTAATTGATACCTTCCACCTGCAAAAGAACAAGTTGGAAATCAAAACAAAAGAACATGACAATAAAGCTTAGATTTCTAAAGGGACAGGTTTTCAAAGATACGTTAGCTAGAAGATACTTCTAAATTCCATATACTTCATTAAAAAATGTATTTAATATAATAAAGTAATATTTGCTTATGCAAATCAGAATCTGTATTTCCTATGCATATTTAATGTGTATATTCTCCTGTAGCTTCTCATCTCCAGTGTTGTAATTTCCATGCTCTATTTTAGTAATATACCAAAATATCAATCAAGTATCCCCCAAACAGATACAACAATAGGCCACAGGAACATTCAGCCTGAACACGAGATTACATTATTTTGACTCTTTTATGATACTTTATGCCA
Source organism: Coracopsis vasa (assembly GCA_026283785.1). Classification (NCBI taxonomy): domain Eukaryota; kingdom Metazoa; phylum Chordata; class Aves; order Psittaciformes; family Psittacidae; genus Coracopsis; species Coracopsis vasa. The sequence goes on from JANHGB010033593.1 coordinate 11,928, forward strand.
ATAAATCTTCTTCAAATTACACCTGAAATTACAGTTGAAAATAACTATTTCATTTTCAGCTTTCTGGAACTCTAGAACGTTCAACTAAGTCAGTTAAGAAAAGTTCCCACAATATGGGGGGGAAAAAAGCAACAACAATAAAAACAACCAAACAGAGCCACCGATGTTACTTCCACTATGTTCTATATTATTGTCTGAACTAGTTACTTCTGTTCCAATTCTGTAAACGATTTGATACAATAGTACTAACAATACAGCTTGCAGGATTACAGCATTCAATAAAGGATAGCATGAGCTTTGCAGACAGACCTGTGTTCTACTGCCCTTTCCTGAACATTTCTGTTTTCTCTCCCTATTATCATATCATTACCTATGTCTATTTCAATCATAATTTTGTTAATGTTCAAGTTTACTATCAATACCTCCATCTTACACAGTAATCTCAGACTGTCTGCCCACTGAAGATCATTTGCCAGGCAGCAGTTTAATGACAAAAAGAACAGAGCATAACAAAACATACACACCAATTTAGACATTTAGTTTTTATAAAAACTGAAAGTATTTCTCCTCATTTGCTATTCTTTCAGAAAGAAACCTTTTAATATGCTTTGTTACAATCCATAAATTTCCTTGAATGAAAGTTCTGCAAAGTATCTGCAAACTATTTCCTCTGGGATTTCAAGAGTGATTTATTCTTTTGCAAATCACTGTATTCAAAATCAGCTCTCAAGCAGTCCCAATACAGGCTGCAAGATTCACATGCAAGGAAAAGAAACCCTCAAAGGAATACTCTGAACAGTTATAGTCTATTTCACCTTTTTATCTGTGGCAAAATACAGTTCAGCAGCTAACATCACCTCTCACTTTTAAGATGTAACTCAGTTTAATATACTACACCTGAAACTGGTTAGTATCAGTTTGGTATTTTTACACTTCATTCTACAGCTGGTTTTCCTCAATACTACAGCATCTTGAGATTATGTAACAAAATACAACAGAAGAAAGCCCAATAAATACAAAATTATCATAGTTAAAATCCAAGTTGATCAATTTTCTGCTTAGAGGACAGCACAGGTGAAATATTTTTGTAGGCCTGTGTATCAGCAATGGACCTTAAGTAAATTCGCTTTGCTTTTTTTCTAGATTGAAGCATAATTCACCAACAATTTTCCTAAGAAACAGAACTAGTACACTGTTCCTAAATTGCAAAAATTCTCCAGTCCCTGTATGATTTTACTGCTACACCATTCTGTAATGCATTATAAAACCTACCGTTAGGTATTACCATTTCTTCTGCTTTCCATTAAAGCTCTTGAATCATGTAAAGCTCAGCAGCCATTAATCTAAACTTTCAAAGGTCCTCACTCCAAGCATATATGTTTTAATGTGGGATGCAAACATGTTTCAACTGAAGTTGTCTTGCAATACTCTGATAATTGCTCAATATTAGTTGACACAAATGACAGAAAAATAAAAGCTGCACAATTTGTCAACAACAGACAGCATTCTTCTTCTCAGTCGTACTTAGCCAATGTCCTGACACCACCTATAAAAGAACTTTGCAACAGCAGCTTGCTTTCAGATACCTTACTAAGTGTGGTCACCTCACAATGGTCCTAGAATTCCCTCCTGTATCACAGAACTGTCTGACCTGAACTACCACATTAATTACCTTTCCTTCATAAAGCACTTCTTGCTGTGTCATTGTTTAGACTACAGATGACAGGGATCAGCCAGTAATATGCAGCACACATTACTGCGTTAGTTATAAAATTTAAACTGCAGGCACTGGCAAGCCCTTCATAATTACATCAGGGAATAAATGCATAAAATTATGTTACAGAAATATTAACGTTCCAGTGTAAATTATTCAAGTATCAGGAAACAGCAGAAACTGGGTTGCCAGTAACTTCCATTTTGCTCCTTGGTTAACCCTCCAAATTAAAGTAAGAATACGATCACATTATTTTTCAATGAGATCCCTGCCATAATCAGAATACATGGTAGTTTTAGCGCCCCAAAAGGGCTATTTACTATATCCTCATCATGAAATGTCCTCACATGTAGGTAAGTATGCACGCTTGCATTTCAAGTCAACAAATTACACACTGAACATATAACGCTGATTTTCATTAGCAGGATATGCTGAATATGTGCATAAACAGTGCTTGGCTTTTGAAATTTTGGTCTAGTTAAATTATCCAGCATCACACACAACCCAGTTCTGCAGACAGGCATTCACATCTTTTTTTTACCCTCTTCATGAACTTTTGTGACACATGAATATATCTTTCATTTCAAATAACTCTCAATACATGTTCCAAAAATAAAAATCCATTTTATTATCTGAGGTAATGCTGACCTGGAAGGGAAAACAAAAAATGGCAAGCCATGACAAACCAACTCATCCAAGGAGGATTAACTCTGAATGGAAAAAAATCGAACACCAAACCCCTTAAAACAACACCCTCCTCACACCATTCAAATGTTTCCTAGTATCCAAGTACTTAATTTTGTAACATTTTAACATGTAAACCCAAGTCTTATATACACAAGACCAACTACATTTGCAACAGAACTATTACACTAAAACAGAATAGTCCACTCCCAAATAGGTCACAAGCACAACCACGTATTTTAGGTACACAGCATATTTTTAGATTGATGGCACATGTTATAACCAGAATAAATTATCATCTTTCAGAACAACATTTTCTGTCAACTAAATACTAGCAGCTGATGAGGACAGAGAGAGTAGAAGGGAGATGGAGGAAGGGAAATGCTACTATACGCTAGACAGCAGAGGAACACTGGGACTCAAGTTCTGGAGGGGAGCATCCTTACTATTACAGATGCTCCTGCTTTTTTGTTCTCTCCCTTCCAGGCTCATTTCCTTTCTCCTCAACTTCTAACACCTACCCCATCCCAATTCGCTCAACCTCTGTTAGGCTGTTTCCTCATCCTTTATCTGCTGTAGGTCTCAGCAGGGGAGACTGGGTGGTAAACACTGGACAGACTCTCTCTGCTCCCAAGTCCAATGCTGGTGCACCAGCAACTAGCCTGGAGAAACACTCACAAGGGCTGTCCTCCCAAGTGAAGATGTAACAAGGTGATGCAGATACTACTCAGACACTTTCTGGTTACTTCCCCCTTCCTGTTGTATCTCAACCACCGCAAAGTCTGCCTC
>JANHGB010033598.1:0-49813 GCA_026283785.1 Coracopsis vasa
GGTGACAGTTTGTAAACTTAAATCATAAGGCATCTATAAAAAAGTACATGTGCCACACAAACAGACAGATTTTTCAGCCAATATAGGTATCACGTCACATACTGAAAACTCAGACTAATTAATATAACTTTGTAATTTGCTCAACTAAGAAAAATGTAAGCAAGTCTGATTTCATACTACAGAAACTGAAAAGAAAATGTGTTTGGAGAGTCACTCATAAAGACCACAGCATTTTGAAGTTTTACTAGAGTTAACCATAAGAAAGTCATTAAAATGTATCTGCTTTTTAAGTTCTGCATGAAAAATGATCAATACAGGTTGGTCACACAATGCCTGCTACTTCCAGATTGTCTTTAGACTGCAAACACACACTTTTTCCTTCCATTAAGAAACTAGGAATTAAAAAGTTAGTAAAATTAGCAACTGAAATTCTGCAGGGGTTGATCTGTGTTCTCAGTGAAAATAGTTTTAACTTTCTTATGTATGCTGTCTGTATCCCTTGACTTTAATTTACTATTTCCTGGATTCAAACCTTTATGGGTTGTGTGTTTTGTAATACGCACATCAAAATTCAATGAAATGAAAATCTGAACTAAGACTTCAATTTCCATGTAATGAGCTTAATTTCCATTCCATATATCCTGCAATTTCAGCAACCTGAGGGTGACAACTCTGCTTTAACATTATAGAGTCATAGAATCATAGAATAGTTAGGGTTGGAAAGGACCTTAAGATCATCAGATTCCAACCCCCACTGTCATGTGCACTTGGTATGGTTAAACTTCATAAGGTTGGCATTGGCCCACCTCGCAAGCGTGTCAAGGTCCCCCTGGATGGCATTCCTTTCCTCCGGCGTATCAACCGAACCACACAGCTTGGTGTCATTGGGAAACTTGCTGAGGGCGCACTCAATCCCACTGTCCATGTCATCGACAAAGATGTTGAACAAGACCAGTCCCAACACCAATCCCAAGGATCAGGAAAAGTGATTCATGGAGCTGATATATGAAACCCTACAACAGTCTTTAAGTTACCCTCCTTTATTTCATTAAATCTAGCTGTGCAGATGTGCTTTTTCAATGTCAGATTGGAAGCAAGCAGGACAGGACTTACAACTACATCTGCAGAGTTGAAAAGGAATAACTTCAACATATTTTCTACATAAGGCAGAGTCATCTGTTCTTCCAAGTGCTAGTCTACTATGTTGAAAAATACAACCATAGACACAAAACCTGCAACCAAAACCAGCAAGAACACATTGTAAATTCACAAAATTTAACATTAAGAAAAAGTGACATTATTAGGAAGAAGCTCAAACATTTTGTGGCTTACATATATTAAGGCAAAAGTGGAGATAGAACTTTTCAATAAATGCTGGGGTTAATGCAAGTATTTCACATTACTATCTTTTTGTTTATCTCATTTATTATAGGCTTGGATGATATAAAATTGGCAAAATTCAATCCAAAACAGAGGGCAGAAGACATCCTGTGCCCCTAACAGCACCCAAGAGGCAACTCCTTGATTAGTAAAAGGCATTTTACTGCCAGAGAGAACCATCCTTCTGGCAGTACACACATTCTGGGCTGTTCAGCATGGGAAGCTTGAATCAAGTAATACAAAAGAAACAATCATATTTACTTACAGCATTTCTATAAACTGATACATTGGTGTACTCTACCAAATAAACAATAGCATTGTTTTTCCATGCTGCATATGCCTGAGGCTTAAGCTTTTCATCTAATTTGCCATAGCTCATGCCATTTACCAAAATTTTGGTTTTGTGTTTTATGGTTGGAGTTTGGTTTTGGTGCTGGTGTTTGTGTTTTTTTTCTTTTAAATAACTCCTTGGCTTTCAGTAGAGCATGTATGAGAGTGTTTTGGAGGGGTCTGAGTTTGGGTTTTTTTCCCTACAGAAACTACAGGAAATAGTCTCTTTTTCACTGAAATTAATAGAAGAATTAGATATAAAGACAGAATTATGTGTGGATTTGTCCCCTTTCTTATTTTAGTAAACCAACTATAGAAAATACAAATATTTTTACTAACTATCACAATCCAGTAATTTCAACATAAACAAGAAACCCAACCATTTGTGATAGTCTGTTTCAACAAATAACTAACTTTTCAGTGGTCCTGTGATTGAAAACAGGTTTAATTTCACTCAGGGTAAAGAAGAAAGAAATCTTTATCTGAAGTTGATTTAGCAAGTTAAGTAGAGCTGCTCGAAGAGGAATAGTTACTCATGTAGATTATGAACCACCACAGGGTATCAGGACTAGATCATTGATGCTTCAAAAGCATAACCACGCAGACTGTTCCTGTTGGTATTTATACTAAAAGCCAAACAAAACCAAAAACCCCAGCACCACCATCACCTACCAACGTATCTCTATTTCTGTGTGTCATACAAAGCCAGTGTGAGTATTGCAGGCTGCCTGATTTAATGATTGCTTGTCGTGCTCAAGCCTGGACTCCCCTTTTGATCTACTTGTAAAGCTTTTGTTTCAACAACTCCAACATTTCATTAGAGATAACATCATGCAGAATCCTAAAAGAGATCAACTGAATTCATAGAGCAATCTCCCACTGCCCAGTGTAAGTAAGCAAACAGCTACGTAAGTCAAAAAGAAAACCTGTAGCACTAAAAAATATTAACTACTCATTCTAAAAATACTAATACTCAGAGAGAATATTAGGGAACTGTTGCAGCCGAGCATACTGTGCAAGCACATAATTTTCCAGGTACTGGCACAAATATTTTTCAAGAAGCCTCAAATGAGTGACGACAGTTTTCAAAGGAAATGTATCTTTGAACAACCAATAAAGAATAAAGCATAACAGTGGACACAGCTTATGGAATAGTAAGACTGATGTAATAAATGTGTTCATGTTCACTCTGTTGATTACCACAATCCTCATAATGTCTATGTTAGGGTTTAGGAGAGACAGAAACTGTAAACACTGTCACAATCTTACATGCCTCTGTCTTCTTGAGATGGCAGCAAAACACTCTTTGGAAAATAACTTAATATCAACACTTCATTAAAAAAAAAAAAAAGTATAAATCACTGTTACTTCTATCTTAATGGGGAAACTGCTTTTTGAGCAGATGTGACAAAGCATACCAAACTCAGCATCTTAGAAACTCACTTTACTGGTTTAAATTGTAATGGTACTGCAAGGCAACACTGTGGGCTTGTCTACACCAGTAAACTGAGTATGTCTAGGGTTGTTCACTGACCTGAAACCAGGTGGCTCATAATTTCCTCCACCCTTATTGTTGAGCTCTCTTGACCTCCAACTATAAAAAAAATAAGGAAAACTGGAAAAGGAACACATGCTGACTGCCTACTGGGAACCACTCCTGGCCTGCCTCTACTGCAGAGCAACTCCCTGGACTTGCCTGGAACATCCCAAGCTGGCTTTGGCCAATGCCCTGACAAGAACCATTCTGACAATGCAATAGTATAGCTAAAAAAACAAATTCAGTACAAAAGAATGCTCCTTCACACTGCTTATTTACTATCCTAGATATAGGATAGCTGAATTCGAAAATAAACTAAGACACAAAACCTCCTTCAAACATCAATTATCAGTAATTATTCCTTGCCTTTGAGCCTGTCTCCAACAGCATTCTTGTTCACAGGGAAAAAAAAAAAAAAAGCCAAAAATCACTTGAAAACTGTATTTTTGCTTTCAGATTTTTTGGTGCCTAAAATATTTAAACCATTTCTTAGATATTAGATAACCTGTGTAGTACTGAATCAATTAATGGCTTCACTCTCTGACTCTTAATCCATGTCATACTGCACTCTCCTCTGAGAATAGCTTCACTGAGCTCAGTATAAAGCAGAACTGTCAATGAGCTGAAAAGAATTGAAGCCTAGAGCTATGTTTAAAAATCTGCTCCATTTAGCAACATGAGTCAGTCACATCATTAGCAATTCTTGTAATTTTTTCATTAGTGTTGTGGTATTTGGCCTTTTCTCCCAAACCATTATAGCTTAATCAAATCTCATGATTAGGCAAGAATTTTAGTTTTCACCTAAAGTTTCTGGTTCCCAGGCTGGGGGCACATGGGGAGGCAAGGGAGAACGGATAAAAATTCATGAGCCAGCCCAATACTTACGGAGGCTCAGCATTGTATCCCAGAACAACTTACACTGTAAAAGACTGCAGTCATTGCTTCCCTCAAACCCCTTGAAATAGGGTTTGATGCATATAACATGCTTTTCACCCAGCTGGACAGGATCCAATGCTTTGAATACACATTGTGAGGGTATACATGGGTCAATATAAGAAATTGGATGGATTTTATGTATCAAGAAAGCTCTTCTTAAAGAGGAAAGTAAGTAGCTATAAATACGATACATTTTGTATCTGTTAATATTTAAGCAATAAACCATAAATTATAAAAATAATAAGGAAAAAAACAACAACCAAACAATTGGCTTGTTTGGCTTTAATAAGCAACTCTTCCCTGAAATTAGAGGGGCCACAGAGCCACAGAAAATATGAGCAAAGTCATAATCTCTCTAAGTAAGTGACGATATATTGCACCACACAGAAAATCTGCAAGTTGGAGAAGGGGGGAAAGGAGGTCACGATGATACACTCTTTCCAGATAAGGTATTATCTGAAACAGAAAATAACCTTACCTCAAATATAAATGAAGAAAAATGTATAATAGTAAAATCAATTTCCTCATCTGGCATACTAAAATGATGAGGAGAGATGTGGCACACGTCCTCAAAATCAGCACTAGAAAATGAATATCATACTTGTACAAAAAAAAAAAAAATTCCTTAAAAATATCTGAAAGTAATCCAGAAGAGCTAATTTCAACACAACTTTGCCCATGTTCTCCTTTATTTAAAGCTGTCTGGCCCCATCTCTTTCTTACACAAATATCACCTCTCTGTATCTTTCTACAAAATCTTATAAATTATATTTGTAGTTATTTGCAAAAGCATTCAAGGCATGTGTGTACATTGCTTCATCTGGATTAAGCATTAATCCCATTAAATCAATCCCTTCTTTGTTCAAAGCATCAGGATTCAAAACCACAGGCACAGTCAGTTTTGGAATATCCTTTTCAAGTCAGACTTTTTATCTTAATCCATTTAAGTATACAGGAATGTAATGCAACCAAGTGCCCAAATTCTGTGAAACCTGGCGTTACTGGTCTGTTAAAAAGCATAATCACTAATGAGAAGCAATCAGAATGGTCAAACCTCTTTTTGATTTTTCTTTTCTTGAAAAATCAGTTCACAACCTCATCCGTGAGCAGCTCCATTCATGTTTTTTGTCCCTCCTCCTCCAACTCCCACCAGCATTGCTAAAGGAAAAGCAATACCCAGCTCCAGCACTCACAGTATTAGCAGTGAGAAACAACAATGCGGTACACAAAGACACTATACTGTTGATTTGGGTATTTGAAAGGGGCATATAATAAATGTTATCGTTATCATTTCAAATCTTCATATAAAGATGACTGTTTAATTGTGCCAGCTTCCAGACACTGCATAAAACTGCAGGCTCTGTACACATTTACATCACAGTTTCACCCACAATCAAGTGCAGTCACCCGTGCAGCAGCTACAGTACAGCAGCCCAAAGAACACAATGCAACATTTCAGACAGGATGCCAGCAGCACTGCTTCAGCTTTAGAAAGAGAAATACCAGCTCAGCCAAACAGAGCTGGACTGTATTCATACAGAAAGAACACCAATAACCACCTCTTCTTATATCTTGTAATTCAAACTCCTTATTCCTGATGGAAAAGCCATGGGTGTATCTTTGCACCTGAACATGTCAGATCTGAGCAAGATGTGGACATAAGCACCTTTAGTTTCCACCAGCTTCCACAGTGTTTTCTCTGATATTATCAGCATCTTGCAAGCTTGAACCCTAGACATCTACAGATACTCAGCTGGTTATGTCTCCCAAAATCCAGGGCTCGAGAACTGCACAGCTCTGAGCACTGCTTCAGTATTAAGTTAAAAAGCAAAAAGCCATATAAGAGTGTTGATGAAATCAGTTCATATTAGGTGATGTCAAAAAGCCTATACTCTTTCCATAGGAATTACACATATGCTTAATGGGGTGAATGTATTCCTAATTTGAATAATCATTTTTCACAGGGTATCAAAACACACTTCAAATTGTCTGAATGGCATAATCCTGGGCAGCATGTATATATAGTGTTACACTCTAATATCATCCATCATTTGATGTATGGGGCTTTTTAAATCTCTGACTTCCTTTTCGGGTTTGAGAGTAGCTTCCCTCCAATTCTCATTAGTATACTGGAGTACATCATCATTTCACTGGAGTACACACATTGAGGGGTCTGTATAAAGCTTTGCTCTCCTTCCAGGTGCATGATGGGACCAAATTTGGGAAATTACTGACCACTTTGCAAAAAACTAACAGAAGGAATATAGATATGCTTTAGGACTTGCGAACTTCATGAAATTAATTTGAAGTCTTTGCTTGAGGAGAAAGTTATGTATCATCTTAAGGTTACTGATAAAAATAATCATCAACATAAAAATCAAGCAAGTGAAGCAAGTGAAAATGTATTTGCAAGTGAAAGTAAGTAAAAACACATGAGGAATGTCTCAGCATGATTTATGATTATTTGCTCTTTTTATTCTCTTGCGCAACACATATAGCCAGGGTACCTTGTCTCCTGTCCAAAACGTACCTGACCAGCGCTACTCAACTCAATGGTGACAAGTACTAAAAAACCAGTTCATTTATAACTCATTAGAAAAAATCTCAAGACACTCGGGACTTGCACATACGTAATCTCTGGGAAGATCATATGCAGCTGTAAAAGAACTACTTAAAATCTAACAATTAGACAAGCTAAGAATACCTTAACTCTTCCCTTGAGTACAGGTGTTGGTACAAAGTTCTTAATTTATGATTCTCCAGTAATACCTTCTGGCTGATGTAATGTCTTCCTCCCACCTGACACCTGATCCTGGAGTAGCTCCCTTTTTGAGTAAACTCTTTGCCTCAGGAGTAGTCCTATTGTCTTTAATACCAAAGTTTACTGCTGATTTGTTTCTTCAAATGAGCTCCCACGAATGAAGTTCTGTAAATTCTTTGTAAGTTACTTACCAGTAAAAACATACAGTGCTGTTCACTAAAATGCTACTTATTCCACAAACAAGATCCAGTATGATGAAACTTCCTTTGAAGGATACTACATGCCTGTGCTAAGTCTCACTCTGTTATTTCACTAAATAGGAAACAGATAATTTTCTTCCTTCCACAAGAAGTATCCCACTTAATCTTAACACTTCTATTAGTAGGCATGTTAGGACAGTTTCTCAGGGCACAAGACTCTTCTTAAATAACAACTACACACAGTCAAATAACACACTACTTACCAACAAGACCAGACACCTGAGTGTTCTCTACTTTGGTACTACTAAGACTGTATCTGGAGCACCACAGATGGAGATTTATCATTCTTTTCTAATCCCCTCCAACTTCACAGTCATAGAAGGCTTAAAGAAAAATACAGTCAACATCCTTTACAAAATGAGAAGATACAAACCCCAGAGAATTCTGTCACTAAAAAGCTCTATTAGGAGGAAATCTAATGACCACATCCAGAAAGTTTTGATCTGGTTCATGGGAAGCAAGCTCTTCAAAAACAAACCACACCAGTCTAGCATTTTTATAGACATCATCGCTAAAATAAAACAGAGAAATATACACATCAGTTTAAAAGATGTATTTCGCAGATTCTGTAACTGTACTATGCACAAGCCTGCTCAGTTGCTGAGTGGAAGACTTCAGAGAGTATGCAAGGAGCAGGCTGCAAGGTGCTATTCCTACCTGATCCAAAGCTCAGCCACGATATTTTTGAGTTCATTTCTTTTAAGATAGAGAGAAAGTACTGCTGAGATCCTGGACTACTGATTAATATGAAGAATGTCATGTGCTAGCTGTACATTAAACCTATGGAAGCTGAACTGGTGCATAACTTTCTTTAAAGAACACCGTATTTTAAATAAAAGACTTAAGTTATAGATGAGTTAGCACATTTCCCGGTTAATCTCTTCAAATTACTAATGCATACTAAATGTGTGTACCTATTAATAAAAAATAAAAAACACACCAAAAAAACCATCATATTCTAAGTTCAGTATCAACATTTTTTTTTCATTTCAGCTTCCAGCAATTTTTTTTTTTCCATATTTTAACTATTAGTTGAAGAGTTCATCATTAAAGATCATTTCTTTGTGAAGGCACCACTAGCCCAAATGAGTACCATCTATCCCCTTTACAAAGTGGAATAGGCTCACTTTTCTATCTTTTAACATTGTATTCCTTCCACAGTTCACAATTCCTCAGATGTAACTCAGGCTGTTCATATGCACTATCTTACAGCAGTTTCAGAAAAGTCTCTAACCTAACCCAAGCACCTTGACCAAATTCCAATGCTTGCAAGTAGAAAAAAAAGTTTTACAAAATAAAAGCTTTAAAAGTCTCCAAATAACAGGTTTTGTGACAGAGATTTTTTCTTTATCACTTGAACGTTAGAGCGTGCAACATAGCCTCCCTTCAACCCAACCAGAGAGCTACAGCAGATGTTTTAGCAATAAAGTTGAGATCTGAAAAGTTGTTACCACAAAATTTGTTACCAAAAGTTACCAAAAATTGTTACCATAATTAACCTTGGAAACTGCTTTTTTACCTTAAGTATTACCATAAAATATAGATACAAAGTTGGTTCATTATACAAAATTAAACTTTGACTGACATTTCAATGAAAAAAAACCCTATTTAATTCTTTTGTGGGGAAAAGAAAGCCTACCTTCAGACTAATTAAGCACTGAAACTAAAGCACTGACTCCATAAAACTGTCAGAAAAGTTAGACACTCCAATTTTTTAAAAACACAATAAAGGAAGAGAATTATTTTCTTTTTCTGCTACCACTTTTTCTATAAATGAACAGAAGAAAGACGATTTTTCAGAGATGCTTCTTCTGCTCAATTTCATTGTGATGGATGTAATGGTATCTCTGTGTCAGTAAAACATGGCCTAGGAAAACCAGTATCATTTGAGATATTTCAATGAGTGTGCCACTGAAGTAAAAGAAGTTTGAAGTGATAATTAAATACTGTGTTACATACACTTGTACATTACAGACAAGGACACATTGTGCAACCCTTACTTGCACTGGTGAACAGTTTTAGGAGTAGTCCTATTGACGTCAGTGAGACTACTTACGTTGGTAAGGGCTCACTAACGTGAAGAGCTGTGCAACGAAGGCCCAAACACAATTCATTCCACACGTTGTTTCAAGCTTTGTTCCTAAACCACAAGTTTTTCCCTAATAGTGTTAATATTATTTCGTTAATGTTACCATTCAGAAAAATATGTGAGAACATACTTGTTCAACTGTCCACAGCCCAGTATTTCAGCTCAATACCAAATCAGAGGCACACAAGAATCCACCACCAGCTCAAGCTACAGCAGGTTGTCAGAGTCCTGTCCCGTCAACTTCTGAGTATATCCAAGGGTGGAGATTCCACACCCTCTAAGCAGCCTGTGCCAGAGTTCAATCACTAGCACAATGGAAAAAGTTTCAGCTTGTGCCCACTGCCTTTTCTCCTGTTGCAGAGCACCACCAAGAAGAGCCTGGTTCCATTTATTTTACTGTCCGCTCCATAAGGTACTATACACATGGATAAGATCTCCCCGAGACTGTTTTGCTCTAGGCTGATTAGTCCCAGTCCCAATCATAGCCTTTCACTGGACTCACTGTACTACGTTCATGTCTCTTTTGTACTAAAGAACACAAAACTGCACCCAGCACTCCATAGGTGCCCCACCAGGGCTGTGTAGAGGGGCAGGATCACCCTTCTCAACCTGCTGGCAATACTCTTTCTAATGTAGCCTGGGTTACTGGTGGCTGTCTTTGCTGTGATGGCACACTGCTTGTGCAGGTTCAACAGAAAGTAATTACAGGACCCAATGCTATAGGAATTCCTGCTTCCTAGCAGGTGAAATAAATGAAAATATCTTCACTGACTTGGATGTTGGCACCACAGAGTGAAAAACAACATATGGGGTTGGCTGCTTTTCCGCAAGCTCTTACTGGTGTGGCCTCTACTTCTGCGATATCATCTGGCAAACCATCTTCCATAGATACTATTTTAGACAAGAATTCAAATAATCTAAATAATCTATTTGTTACTATTTTAACATTTTCTTGTTGGCAACCACAATAAAACAAAGACACAGCGTTTCAGTTGGGCCCTTAGTTTTTATTATAAAGCTTAAGCAAATGTCACAGAATTAAATGCTAGTTTCAAAAATTAAAAATGAGCAGCTGCATCTTTTCCCGGTCCTCCTCCCCCTCATTATCTCCGCACCCTCTTTTGTTTGTTTTGGAGACAGTGTAACTCACTAACATGTGTTCACCTCCAAAAAGCATCCTTATAAAAAACAAAAAAAAGCGGGGAGGGAGAGAGGGAGAAGAGCTGGGAAGGGCAGAAGTGAAAAGGAAAACAGGAGAGATCGAAACCGAAAACTTATCTTTGTATTGGACTTGGGAAACACCTTAGAAAAAAATAAAACCAAAAACTTTTCAGTCTACATTCCTGAGTTCAAAGGATGCATGTTCTGCGTCGTGCCTTTGCTATGATGATTTATATAAATTTTTCACAGACGAGAACAATAAAGTACTCAACCAGAAAAAAAAAAAAAATCTGGAAGAATCGTTTCATCTTTCAATGTAATTCAGCTTTGTAATAACCTGGCTTTATCTAAAGCCTTCTTGAACTTGGCCGTTGGCTACATTCAGAAAACACTTTAAAACTATAAAGACGTCCAGATAAGACAGGCACTCTAATACAGGAAATTAAGGCACATTTCCACAAGCCAGGTCATAAATTTTCACTTTAGTGTGTTACAGTCCTGGGGGCTAAGATTTTGATTTCTGTCCATCATGCTGACTGAACGAAACAGTTCCTATGAGAATGTAATAGGCCCATTACAATACTATATCATGACAAAAGAAAAATTCTAAAGGCATCCCTAAAATAGCCCATAAACAGACTGATCCACTGTCAAAACTATCAAGTTAAAAGCTGTATCATAGAATATCCAATAGGAAAAGTAAGCTAAAGAACTTCAAAAATTTCAAATCAGACAAAATAAAGAGATTTAACATATAGGTACTTTTCAACATTTTTAAAACTCGTTCAGATTCACTCCAGGAAAGCCTCCAAGACTGAAACTTCTGTAGGCTGGAGAATATAAACTTTAATACAATTTAACTGACAGTGACATGAACGATCTGGACTAAAAAACAGTGTACCCAAGATACCTAAAAAGTGACTTTGTGTTGTACTGCAACAAAAATGGCACCAGGAAGTCTCTCAAGGATATTGTGTCAATGATAAAAGCAGTCATAAATGACAGTACATTACTGTTTCTCCTTTAGTATCACTGTCACAGTATTGGCTATTGGCTTAATAATTTTGTAAAGAGCAGTTTGGGGGACTTAATAGTGCTGGCACTGTTCAAATTACTTCATGAGCTATGAACATACCTGATGGCCAAACTCATCTGAGTCCCCTGGCATGTCTTTCCAGCAAATCCTGTAATTCTTATGTTCAAATGCCAGTGACACACATACTGTAACTTTACTGCAAGATATCTAACCATAATAAGGTCAGTAAACACAACATTTTCATAATTAAGTGTGCTTAGTATGAGAGCATCTGAGGAAATCTTAATCCCTATGTATTTTTAAGGGGGGGTGGAGGGTGGGGGAGGCAGAGTGTAGTGAAGGAACAAAGAAAGAAGCAAGCAAAGGACTAATGAAAAAATCTATTAACTCCAAGGTTTTAGGCACGGTTGTCTTCTCTTGTAATAGGCAGGCTCAAGAAATACTGGGTATATTACCAGCAGAAAAAGGTCACAGAGCTCCATGACCACTCTTTCAATATACATAAATGGGCAGAGTGAATCTGGAAGAAAGCACAAAGAGACGACAGAAGCAAACTTGAGAGGCATGAAGATGAACACAGGTCAGAAAGAGTACAAAGACTGTATTCAGGCAGCAAGGGAATGAAGCTTCTGTCTGCGTAGGTATCACACAGAACTGGAATAAGGAAGCAAAACAGTTCAAAATTAAACAGGGAGGGGAAAAAAAACCCCACAAAACAAACCAAACAAAATATATTAACTTAGCAGCTTTTGCCACAATCCAGTTCTCCTGTCTAACTGCATGATCCCTTATGTCATCACAAAAAGTGAGGTGAGCACTATGAGGGTGGGAATAGGCAGCTCGGGTTGAAGGAAGGTAGAATCTCTTAATACAGCAGTATTATTAATCTCTGCTGATTTACAATGATTGTGAATTACAGCCCAAAACCCTGGAAGAATAAAAGCACACCAAGAGACCATGTATCTATAATGTGCAAGTATGAAACATTCAGAAAAGATCAAGTAACACACTTTTTTGATTCAATAAACAAGTAACTTGCACCACAACTCTTCGACAGAGTACGCATCTATTTTATGAAGACACTACAAAAAATGCCAAAATTATTGGATATCTCCTGCACACAGACATGGGCTGTTCAGCCTTTCTAGACCAAAAACACCAAGCAGATGCAGGATAAAAAGGGTTTTCTGAAAATTTGCTCATAGTACAATACTGTCTTACCTATTGCACATTGTTTCCATGTCAACAATTATAACAGCAAGTTATTTTAGTCTATGTAGTCTACTCTATGAAGTTTATCTGAAACCTTTTTATATAACTACCCAGTAGCAGGAACACCTGCAGAGAAGGTAGAATGTGTAGTCTCGTTACCCTCCACAGCCAAAGCTATTTGAACCAGCAACTTGTAGAACCCTGTGGACTGCCTTAACCAGCACACAGGGAGGAGCCCTGGTAGGAGCAAAGGAAGAAGGTAAGTTCCTGAAGAAGGCTGGAGTTCTTTGAGACACTGAGAAGTGACAAAGCCAGAAGAAGAGTAAGCAACAGCATTCCAGCACAGGGACTGCAGCATACGGCTGGCAGCTGGGAGTACCCCCTGATCCTGGTTTGTTCTCCTAAAGCTATTTTTGGTCCCCATTCAGTGACTTTTTACCTGTACAATTCTCATAAAAGGTAGCAATACAGGTTTTTTTGCTTTGTTTTAAGTAAGTCTCCCAGAACAACTCACATCCATGCTGCATGCACACACAGTTTTTATTGAGCCTTTATTTTAAACATGTACCAGGAAGTGCTACTAGACTGCTGCATCAAAGGACTATGCTTTCCACTTCCCTAAAAGAAATCTAATGCCCACACTGGAAAGATGTCCTGCAGTTACAATCATAAACATTGCAAATCCAGAGATAAAAATACTAGTACTCTGTTTTCAGGACCCAGTGCTCCCCTTCACCACCCTCCCCACACACACCCTAAAAAGAGAAACTCAAACTTTTTACTGTTGGAGGCCACTATTTCAGAAAGTATAAACATATTTCAGAAGGTATAAACATCTAGTGTCCAACCATTCCCCACACACACTAGAACTGAACTTTACTGAAACTGATAGAAATCTACCAAAGGAATAACTTCCCCCTATCACTAAGGATAAAGTTATGCTTGCCAAAATAAGACAGCATTTAATAATTTTATAGATTTATCTGCGTATCCATATAAAAATGCATAGAGCTTATTTCAGTTGCACTACTGGTAAACAACCAACCAATGTCATGGTGCCTTGATGCTGAAAGCTTTTTCTACTTCAGAACAACAATACTGAGGTTAAGAGAAGTGTCGTCTCTGTAATGACTGGCTTATTAGAAGCAGCTAATCAAAAAATACAGATTGCATCTGAAGACAGAAAAACGTGTTGCAGAGGTCTGTATGCTCTTCAATGTCACTCCTTTTTAAGTAACATGAATCTTGTCATATTCAATAACTAGAAAGTTTTGTCCTCCTAGATTTCTTATAATTTTACCCTATCAGACTGTAAAAAACACTGGGTAAACTTTGGTTTCTAGGGCTCAAAGACACTACCTTCTTATTTCAAAATAAAGCATAGACCTCTCTTAAAAAACTGAAATACAGCTTTTCTATGTTTGCCTAAAATAGTTTATTTAAATACCACCTTGTTGTACTATAAATATTAACTAATTAAACACAAAGACATTAAAAAATATCAATTTTATAATCATATAAAAGAAACAGAGGTCAAATGATTCCTGCACTTTGTTTTCCTGTAAGTTTGAAGGAGTCCAAATTACTCCTACTTCATTACATGAAATAAACTCATACAGCTTTAAAAGCTTTTAAGATTCTTGACACTTAAAGATGAACTCAGACCAGTATTTTAGTCTTAATGTTACAGCTACACACTCATATCAAGTAAGAAACATTTCAACATCGATGTCTCTTATCGGAAACCTTATATATTATTTACAACTCCTAAGACAACATCTAACAGTACTTATATTCCTGTATACAATGTCTTTGCTCTACACACCCAGCATAAACTTTTTCAAATGAGATGGTGTCAGGTCCCGTTAATCATTTGACGTACTGCCTGTTTTCCATATTTCCAAACAAATACTTTGTACAGCTAAAATACTGGCTGCTCATAACCAACCATCCGGTTTACAAAGTTACAGCATAGCCTGCCCCAAGCCAGAAATGGTAGGTGCTGACTTTGGTCTTGAGGGTAGAATAAGTCTCAACAAAATTCACTCCCTCACTTTGATGTGAAAAGCACCAGTAATGGCATTTGGCATGGTGAGATTAATTTTCATTCTTTGTTCTTACTTTGCTTTGCTATCAAGTATACCAGTGAGACTGAGTCCAGGCCTCACCAATTCCCCACCCTAGCTAACTCGCTTCCTTTAAGAAAGAAACATCATGGAAGATGACTTCTTCTGGTCATTTTCTTCTGATTTCCACATTACTGTACATCTATCCTGAGGGCTCAACACCAATTAAATGATCAGTATAGACATCAGTTCTTAGTATTACACAGAGCTGCGCAAAAAGACATATCTCACACGTAAGAGAAATGCAGTTTTTTAAATGGTGAGGGGCCTGATGTTTCTGATCCCAGCATTTTAAGCCCTTCATCTAAGTAATCTTATTTTCACAAGTGCAAAGCTTTCCCATTAACTTTCACTTAACTCAATGAGAGTTAACTGCAATGTTGTCATGTCCTGAATGCAGAGTCTATCTACTTTTTCAGTATTCCTTATCCAAAACCAGTGTAACTAGAATATTCAAAGCTTAGTGATTTTTCAGATCACCTTTAAACTCTGAGAGCAGCCATAAGTTTTGACACTTTCCAGTTCACCCCAAACATGTATCTAGCAAAATCAATGCAGTCTGAAACACAGCAACAATTCTACAAATGTTTCTAAAACCATATTGTATTAAATAGAGATACAGTACAAATCCAGTTTGTTTCTGAATTTGTGAATTCACTTGTAAATACTATTGAATATTACATATGCAGAAGCTTATACATTCTCAATAAAAGATCCTCTCTGACAAGGTCAAGGAATATGAATCAAAACTTTACACTAAAGGGAAATCTGTTTCTGGAAAGAATAAATTGTTCCCACAGATGTCACATCCACAAGAAAGTGGATTTCTATGACAATTATCCAACCTGCTTCAGTTTTTCTGTAAATCCTACTGCTTAATGGAAATAACCAATTGTATGTATTTGGATAATTCATACCAAGCTATAATAAAGTGTTGTAATAACATTCTGGCTTTCACACGATAGAAGGAAAACTGTCAGTTTAAATTAATTTCAATTATGGGTGTCCTAAACTTTTTAACGTGCAGGCAGCGCAAAACAACAGCTAGAGACAAAACAACTGTCGCATCACTGCTTTCCTCTAATCCACACATTGCATTCCTTCAGTCCATGAAGTCTGAGCTTGCCTGCCTTTTACTGCAACCCCACACCTTCTTTCAAAGTGAAACCTCTTATTATCCCTTCTTTTTGTTTTAATGTATTTTCTTCAGTACTACTAAAGGAAGAAAGAGTATGTTTTGCCACTCACAGGAAAAGAAACCAAACACACAAAACCAACACCAGTCAGCACAGGACAGCACATTCAGCTGCTGCAACTTAGCCTAAGCTCTCTATACAACACTAACCATCCGAAAACATCATCCATCTTGCTGAATTGCTGAATTCTATTTGGAACATTTGCATCATAAGCATTGGTGGCCTATCTACTATGTCCACCAAGTTAATCTGCAAAAACGTGTTCTCTAGAAAAGCTCATGCTTTATATTTAAATCCATCAGACCAGAAGCAATATCGCAGCACAAATGCACACTACAGTATCTTTTACATCAGGTTCCTTTGATACACCTTTATTCACACCTAATTGTTTTCCTGCCCAGACTTCTGCTATTCCCCACACACTGCATTAAATGCATACATTTCTTAGTAAGTCTGAATGCTGTGGTTATATTCTGCCGTGATGCTAGTTAGTAAGTTTCTTATCACCTCCCCCTCCGCCACACTCTTCCCAGCACAGACTTCCCACAGCCACTGTCAGGGTGACAATTTTAAAATGACATGCTGGTTCACAGACTTTCCATAGTCGGATTCTCTCATTTTCTGAAATTCAAATATTCACTCCATCTCTCTGCCTGCTCATTTTGCTGCTTCTGTCTTGGCTCCTTCTCTGTCTTCAACTTGCATTTTTCTACAACTTGGGACAGAGATACTGAACTTGCAGTTGTCTTCAGTCTACATACAGGTCAAGAATATTTTGTGCCTTCTATAAACAACAGGTTCCTATTTGAGGTAACATTTAGGTAAATACAGCCCGAATTCTTGCCCTCTCCTAGTTTATAAATGCCTTCTAATGGATTTTGGAAGACACTTTTATAAAGAACAGAAAGTAAAAGCAAACTTAACTGCTCAATCACATTAATTTAACAACAGCATAGGGTTCACATATCAAATTCTGTTTTGGAAGAAGTAAAAAAGCTGCAAAAGAAGTTTAAACTATTGTTGTCTGAAAGAAAAAAACGGAGATTTCCAAAATCTCATAAATCTTGTATTTTCCTATTCACTGCCAAGATTCAGGAGAGAAACTAAAGGAGCTAAAATGCAGGTCACTCATCTTTTTTTGTTCGTTTTTGGTAATTAGTGAAAATATAAAGTCAAAATTTTAATTTTAACTATTAGAAAGCTTCCTGATTTAAATCCTTATTTTTACAGATTCAAATTACACAACAGATGCAATAAAAAAGGATGCAATTACACTGCAAACAGCACAGAAACAGAACATGGGAGAACCTCCAAGTCACTCTCTCTGCTCTGAAACAAGAATAAATAAGTAAATAAGAATTTATAAGAAAAAATAAGTACTTTTTAAGTGTATCCCTTCTCAGACACCATTTGAAAGCTGTTCCTAAAAGTCTATGGTAGCAAGCATTCCAGTTTATATTGGTTTGCTATTATATTGGTATATTATATTATATTGGTATTTCTTACTCTTTAGTTAGCATTTCCCTGACATTTTCTCTTGTGATACTGTGACCTCCTATGAAAAACAACTGTCCTGCTTCGTATAACACGTTCTCTCAAGCTGGCTGCTATATTCTATATTGCCCCCTTCAGTTCACTTTCCCTTTTCTAGATGGATCAGAATTCATTATGTTTTCTAAATCTCTTATTTTCTGTCGCTTTCCCATGGATTCCAACTCATTTGTACACGCAGAGCTTGGTCTTCCAACATACACTTTACTTTGGCTACAGCCTCACCAGTAGTGAACAGAGTGGGATTAGTTTTTTCAGAATTTCACTTCTAATGTTTCTGTTAATAAAATTTTTGCCATACTTTCTTGACTTACTTGTTTTGCTATCCATTACTATCCCCATACCTGATTCTGCAGTACTTATACCTAGCTATTTCTGATTTTACATTTGCATATGTTGTATTTAGCATTATTTGTCATACTTTGGTTCATTACAGACCACTACTCCAGTTTATCATGACTTTTGAATTATAAGCCTTCTTCACAACTTCTCTCTTGCTTGGTGGCATCCACTGATTTTTTGTACATGCACCCTCAGGTTTTGTACTCTCTTCCATGAAAGACATGATATATACTTAGCCCAAGAGAAGGTTTGCATATGCTGCCAACCTCAAGAGCCAAATAATTGCTCTTTGAGTAACACTCTTCTCTTTGTAAGGTATCCCATTATAATTATTTATATTGGCTTCTGAAAATGCACAAACAGAACTGAAGATGAGATAAAGTTCTGTAGGTCACCACTGTAGCTCTCACACCAAGAAGCAGAAAAGCCTGAAATGGTATAGAAGGAAGAAGGAGGAGAGCAAAAAATGACACAATAAACATTCAGTTTATCATCAGAGTCCACTACCACATACAAGTAACAGTAATGATGGACAGGTTCTTGGTATCCCTTTTGAATGCCTGAGGTATGAGAATTTGGAAGTACCTCTCAGAGGTGCAGGGGAAGCATACAAGGGCATGCAGGGAAAACACACATCCATTTCCCAAGCAGTCTCACCATGCTCCAACCTTACTACCTCACAGCAAGCAGCCATTCCCACTGCCCAGGACGGTGATACAACATACCTGAGCAAAGGCACAGGAACACAGTGCTTGCTCTGGAAGAGCAAAGAAGCAGCAGGCAACCAAAACCCCACACTGACCAGGAGGGAGAGGGCAGCCACACAGAATTAGAGCCTCAAAATTATCAAGAAGAATTCCATCAAATCCTACTGCTTCAGCTGCACCCAACTGCCAGAAACATTCCTTACCTGTTAGGTTTCTATTAGGCCCTGTTGATACGGCTGGACAAACTGTCTGGTCATACTTAACCTTTCTACAGTCACTAATTCAGTCTTCTGTGCTCATTTCCCTCTGACTCTACTGGCAGGGCTTTTTCTAAGGAACATCGTGGAGTTTGTTTCACACAAGCTATAGCTCAAATTACATCTCACCATTTCTGATGTCTATTTTATTTTTTGAAGAAGGGTACATTTTTGCAGTTAGTCTGCATAATGTAACTTTCATCCTCCTTCCATGTCATGCTGTACATCCTGTATTAAGATTATAAAACACAAATATATTAATAAACCAACTTTCCCACAAAAACCTGTCTTGTTAAATAACTGACTTATTCTAAAAGGGATTTAAAACAGATACTGAATCTCACTGATCAAAGTTGCTTTTTTTCCGAAGAAAATTATTTTATTAAGTAATATAAGCAACACAAAAATCATTATAGCAAAAGCAGAAGAGTACAGAGCCTGGTGCTTTCCTTTAAGACAATGAAATCATAATGCTTACTATAATGAAATCCATTTCATCCTCCAAATTGCTAAAGGACCAAAATTAAGTAATTATATTAAAACACAATTACCTCTTCATGTTATTATTAAAATGCTGCTAACTGATAAAATGAGAATTTAAGTTATTTTGTATTTTATAAATATTAACATTTAGTGAGTACAAAGTATTTAGAGTCCACTGAGGACTTGTTTTGATTCAAAATAATAATTGTTGTTATTTCCAAAATTATCTGAGGATGATTATTCTTGAATCCCCAGGGTGAAACATCATCCTGCCAAAGGTGGATGGTGAAATTTGGCCTCTATTAATTACAGTACCTACCTGTACTTCCTCTTGCAAAGTTTAAGCAAAAGAAAAGATGTGAGAGAAAGTGACTTTCTAAATGTGACAATTCTGAGAACATACAGGTAAGGGTACAATATCTGGATCTCTATTTTAATTTTGTTGGCCACAGCTAACTCAATGCTAGCCTTTTAAATCATACTTCATAATATATTCTCTTTAATAGGATTGTGTCTGCAATGAATAAAGCCTCTTAAAACCAGAAGCATCAGAGGACTACAGGAATACCTTTCCCTTCTTTTCCATAGAGAGCATCCAGAAAACACTTTTTTGTGGACTTTATCTTGAGAAACAAGTTTATAACCACCAGACTGAGAAGCAGAAGAGAGCTAAGAGACACCCTCCCATACAATCAGGAAATAATGCCCGCCACTATCATAGGGTACAGGGTGGAAAAACACTGTATATTGATGAAATTCACTGCATAATTTATTCCTAACTAATAACTCCCCAAGAAGAGAGTTGAATGTAATTTAAACCTCGCTGTTCAATTCTGAATTCTTATGCAGACAAAAGAAAAAACAAAACAAAAACAAAAACCAAAGCATAATGGATCACTTGATGCCCAATTCAGGCATAATTTAGGTATCTCTTAAAACAACTACATACCGGAGAAGTAACATGGGCTTTTACAACAAAGAATACTGTATCTAGTATTCTCATCTTAATTAGAAACTGTATAAACTACTACTACTATTAAGTCACATTTTTTCCAACACACCTATGCATCCAGTCCTTACAGAAATGAAGCATGTTTCTGGTTTAGACTTAAATGCTGTGCATCCAATTCAACTCAGAGTCACTGAGGAACAAATCCTGTAAGCTCTATCCATTCAGAAAGCTGGGTGCAAGCACTGCCTACATAGTCAGGTGAGTGCGAGCCCCAAGTGCAGTATATGCAAAACAGAACTTTGAGCAGCACTGAGATAGCATCACCCTGTAATTGCGAAAAGCTGTCCTGCAGCAGACTTTTACATTTGGCCATTTCAAACACAGACGCACACTTCTTCGGCAATTTTTGGCCTATGATAAATGGATGAAGTTCTACAAATGGATGAAAAGTGAGATATATGGCTTTATACACAAAGTAGCCCAACATGAGTCCACATATTCTAATAAATTATGTACAAGATGGTACATATACCACATACACTGATGTTCTCTTTATCACCACTGAAAATGACACATTAAAGTTATTATCAACCTTGCACTTTGTAACACATAGACATACTCTTTGTTTCAGGTGGCAGAGAAAGTAGAGCCCCAACAGTTGTATGAGATAATCCCTTAGACCACAAAGCTTCCCAAAAAGCTCTTGGTAAGGGTTTCAATTGTTGGCCCCAGGTAACCATGTTAGCGCCATTCTGCCACTGCTTCAACACCTCCTGTATCTTTCAACAGTAGCCACTGCAGTGGCTACTCAAGCCTTTCAGACCTGTGATTAACTGGGTCACCTTGGCACATCTGTTTTGGATTTGGCTTTACAACTGTGTAAAATAAAATTGTCACTGTATATTCCTATAAATACATCTGCAAGTACATCAAAGTCTGAAAAAATTAATATAAACATGAAAAAGTGCAAATAACAATGTAAATTTGGAAACATTTATAGACTGATGAATGTACTATTTTCAAACAAAAGGCTTACATAAATATACAAAAATAAGCGTGTGATTATGAAACACATTCCATTTCCTGTCTTGAAAATACTACAACAATTACAGCTTTGAAGTCATGCAAGTTAATAACCCCATCTTATTTCTAAACCTTTTAGCCTTCTGCAATATTTAGAAAGTTATTTTGTTAAGAAAAATTAACAAAATATAACACCATAAGCACATCTTTTAAAATCTGAAGTACTAAAACTATAATCTAATACAGAAGGCCAAACAGTAAGAACTGTAA
The DNA here is from genome assembly GCA_026283785.1 of Coracopsis vasa. Lineage (NCBI taxonomy): Eukaryota > Metazoa > Chordata > Aves > Psittaciformes > Psittacidae > Coracopsis > Coracopsis vasa. The sequence goes on from JANHGB010033598.1 coordinate 21,610, forward strand.
AGATGAACAGAAACAATAAAAAAGGTGAAGGACTTCAGAGAGTACTATTTTCCTATATGTATTACTATGGAATCACAGAATCATAGAATACTTAGGATCTTGACATTTTATTATAAATGCAGTCTAAATTTGTGATTGTTTCTGTTGTTTTTGTTCTGTTAGACGGTAAGATATTAGGTTCTTGAAAAATCATGCTTCGTATAGCTTTAAACATCATAGTAACTTGGGCTTGGCTCTCATGCTTTATAAACAGTACACGCTGTATTGTGTGTCTGATGCTGCAAGTACAGTCAAATATACATCACGCATGATGAATTAAACACACTTTTTTGAGCGGACATCTATTCTTGCCAAACAATTCAGAAATAATACTAAATAGTTTAAACAGACAGAACTCTGGCCTAAATTCAAGAAAAGCAGCACGATGTTAAAAAAATATCTCAACAGAGCTGCTTTTTCCAGACAAAGAGCCTTTTTTTTCCCCTCTTGGCACAGAGGTTTGGGATCAGAGCCAAGGTGCTACTTATCAGCTGTTTGACATCAGGGGAGGACTGCGTGCGTCAGTGGACCCAGTAGGGACCCCTGGCTCATGGCAATGCATCATGCGGTTCTTATCTTATCAGTTTGCAGGGTCTGGCACTTCAACCTCTACAGTGTGAAAAGAAAAGGAAAAAAAAGGGGGGGAAGGAAGGAAGGAAGGAAGGTGTGTATAACTAGGAGGGAGGAGGTCAAAGAAGACTTGTGAGCCAGGCTGGGCTGCAGAACAGAGCGCAGATTATACTTTGGCTTACTGCACCATGTACGGTTGCAGAAAATCCTAAATGAGATTTCTTCCACTTTCCCCATACTCTCAGAGGAGAGAGGAACAGCTTCTTCTTATTTAGGTTCAGAGAAGACAGAACAATGTGCATGGTCAGGGGCACAATGCTCCCTTTCACATACAGCTAATAGAGGGGGCTGCCAGAGAAATGAGGAACATGATATACTCATGAAAAAGCTTATCAAGGTAAACCTGTCCTCCAGGAAATCTCTGAACCGGTGTAGTTTCTTATCACAAATAAGATTTAAACAGCCCAAATCATTTCTTCAAATGCACAGCTTCAGCAGGATGTATTATAGCAAATTATTCTCAGGGACAAACAAGACTTATGATACAGTACAACTCCAAACTTAAAACTTGATTGCACAAATGAACTTTTGTATTTAGTATTTAGAAAGACATTCACCCAGGAAGGCAATCATCAAGTAAAGCATCTGCTTTCTAAGGTTTATTCCAACTGAAAAATTATTATAATTACTCAGAAAAACATGATTTGTCCTACCCTACCCTTCCTACACAACGTGTATGAATCAGACGGCAAAAGAGTCACCTTCTTCAGATTAATTTCCTTAACTTAAGCACTATTTTACCTCTAAAGCTGCATCACAAGGTATAAATTACAATAACAAATGAGAAGCTGTTAAAGTATCTGTGGAAATTAGTGGGTTTGTACCCCTGACCAACCTTTATAATTGCTTCCAGGTATTTCCCTACAAGAATGTTTCATCTTATATACAGCAGTGAGCCAGACTAGCATCAGTACAGAACAAAAGTGAACTGCTCAACACTTACACAGAAACTTTGTTTGCTAAGGATCAGTAGAGCTCTGAGAACACCTCCTTTCCAAGGGCCAGGACTCAGTAGCCTGTCATGGACTTCTGCACACTGCAATGAAGGGTCTAGTTTTGTTACTTCAAAACACTGTTTTCCTAAATTGTTTCATCAAAATTTGTAATGTTTTGCTGCATACAACTATCTTCTGCTTTAAGTTTCATTCCTCTTATCGTGTCAACCTTCTGAACCACAATAATACTGTGTAGTTTTGTGGGACAATCATTCATGTGAAGAGGCAATATGCTTTTATGGTCAAAATGCACTAGCAGAAATGAAGAATTAAATGAAAACACATCCTAAGCCTCTGTCAACATTACCAGAAGAATAAAATCTGCACTGCAAGTTTAGTGTATTTTGGGAATTTTTCCAGTACAAGTCGTACACTTCCTTCTCCAAATATGCCCTGGCTACTTATTAGGTAAATAACAATAATGTATTCTTACATTATTGTAAACAAAAAAAAAAAATTTACAAAATCAAAATTTATGATCAGGGATCCTGACATTTAAAAAACTGCCTATAGAGTGAAATGCTACCTAACTTTGGTTTGCTATGAAAAAGAAATCTATGAAATTACTACAACACGACACTTTTTCTGATGCTGATTTTTCTGTTTTCTTATTTGCTAATTTGGTCAAGCAAGTTGTTGCTTTATCAGGTTTAGGAGACAGAGAGAAAGGGGAAAATAGAATCAGTAACCTCAAGAGAAATGTCACTTTTAGACATTAAGCTGCAGTTTAACTTTTACCAATGAATTTCTGCACTTGCATGAAGTCACTGCTGTGCTCACCCCAAAAGCCTGTGCATATGGACAGGGATACAGAACAGGTAGCTGGCAGAGCATGCTGTTTCCTCTTTTGAGTTAAATGATAAATATAGAAGTTACTGGCAGTGATCAAAGATCACTTCACGTGGGATCATGTGCCTCCATGTGTCACATGACTTACAGACAACACGTTTCTTAGATTGTGTGATTTTTCAAGAAATAGTACTCTTCCTACTTCAATTAAAAAACACAAGTGACGAATTGTAAATGTAGTTACAGATCTATGACACACACACGCAAACAGTGGATGTAGCGCTTCATTGGCCAACAAACAGACACACATGAAAAAATAACATGCGTCATCTTTGAAGACCATACCTGTCACATTACATGGCTGCATGAGTACAAAAAAGGGCCTACTTTATATCGGCATTTTGCAACACCCCCTTCTTCTTCCTCCCCTGCTTTTTCTAACAAAAAGGTCTCAGTGCAAATATATAATACCGAGTCAGTTTATAAAAGTCACTTTAAGTGCTAAACTTAAGTCATATGTCAATACTTTGTTAGATCACAGGCTCTACACAGTGACTCTATGCATTCTTCACATGTGGCTTTCTTCAAATAAAAAAGCTTATTTGTTTCACTAATAATGCAAATTCAAAGCTATATACAATTAAGTCGATGACCAAAGCCATGTTTGGATAACACTTTTCCCCACTCCTCAAGTCCTGAGCAAACAACACAGGCTTTGAAGAATGAAAGAAAGGATACTTACTGCACAGTCTTGTTCTATTTTTTAACCTGTGTTTAAACTCTAATTAATGACATGTTATCATGTCTACCAAGGATCTGACATCATGATTGACACATTCTCATCCACCAAGCTTCCGTTGTTTGTACTGTGATAAAGTACAGAGAAGAAGGAACCTCGATTTCATTTTCAGCTTCAGATGTTAACTTGTTTCAGACACAAAAGTTGGTTTAGGAATTCTGCTGTTCTTGTTCTGAGGTTTTAAAGTTTGTGTTCAGATTTTCAGGGGATTTTTTGGCTTTTACAGAGAGAAAGAAGAGGAAAGAAAATAATGGACAAGAGGATAGAAGAAGGATCTATTTCTTCTAGAAAATAATAGAAAACTAGAAATCAAATTATTTACAGGAAAGTGGTTACTGTTCATGTTGTTCATACAGGAAAGAGGTTACTGTTCATGTTGTTCATATGACTAATCAAGTAGTTCCTCCAACTTCTATCACAGAATACAAAACAAAAACAGGTATAGTATTTTTTCCTGTTTAGGACTGGAACTCCGCATCCACATTTTGAATCCACTGCAGGGGCAATGCAGCCCTCCAGAGGAGGGTATCTCAGTATTTCTTACTGTGGCTAGATCCTTTTCAACTCAAGAAATTTACTTCTGCCAATCATAACTCTTATCCTACAGGAAGAAACTCTGATGATATGATGGCCTAAACACTGCAAAGAATAACAAAATGTGGCCCTCTGGTTAAGAGACTGACCTGCTAGAAACACATAGTGAGTCTAGCGGAGAGGCACAGTACAGCTAGCAGGACTGCTCAAACACTGCCAGTCTTTCAAGACAACTACTTGTAGCTGCAGTCTCTCAAGAAAGATTACCAAACTTCACAATGAGGTGGTGGTTTTGGATTAAAACCATAGATTTTTACACTATATAATTTCAAAATAGTAAAGTCAAAAGGGTCTCTTCACATGTTGAAAGATAGTCACATTTGTGGTATAGCTGTTTGGATCCCATGACTGTTTTCCCCAGTTTTCAAATTGCTATGCAAGCAGTTGATGAAATCAAGGCTCCCAACGACCACGACAGATGGATGAAGTGATCCCCAAACTTGCCTATCTCATTAAAGAAACGCCATGAGACCATAAATCAACACTGCTTTTTTGACATGTAATTCAGCTCAACAGCTTTATGTTTGTAAATAGGAAAGCGTTAGGAAACCAAAATTGCACAAAGAATCTAAGTCAGAAGGAAAAGAATTATGTGAGTTAAAATGATCAAAACAATGGATTAACATACCCCAGCCAATGAAGTGCCATGAGAATGTTAACAACCCTATACAGTACAAACTGTTATCCAAAGATAAGATGTGTCCACAGCTAGAAGACTGATTCAGCATGGACTGAAGGAAAGAGTTGTTTCCTTAACCATATGAAATTTCTTAGTATTTCTTAGCATGAGATCCCTCAAAAGATCACAGCATGAAAGGTATGCACTTAGGCAAACACAATCTCAAAAAACTTTACAATGTGCTCAAAAATATAACAGCAATCTAAGAAATCAAAGTACAAATGTGCACTCTCTTTAAAACTAATGTAGATTTGAGGTTTCTTTTTTCCTGGTTTTAAGTCTTCATTTTTTGGTTAGCTTTGGCAAAACAAAGAGCTGTAGGTTTGTAAAAAAAAAAAAAAAAAAAAAAATGGACAAAATTCTTTGCATACAGAAGGAATTTTGACTCTATTATGACAAACTGTACTTTAAACAACTTTAAGTTGTTTATGAATATCAATTATTTTAAAACATCTAAGATAGGGAATTACTGTATGTTTTGCTCTTCTTGCATTTCATCATGGAAAATGCTACATAACAAACAGAAAAGAGTCTACTGTGCTATTATTTTAACAAGACTGATTGCATGAAGGTCTGCAGAAAACTAAGCCTTAAATAAAGCAATATATATTTAAAAAAAATCCTTTTATACAGAGTCAGTATCATATAGTTAAGTCTTATGTTTTTATCTCCACTGAGCTATTAAGACTGCCTCACAAGACATCTGTATGGGAAATTAAGCATATTATAAGGTACACATGGATGCAACGAATCTTCTATCTATTGCCATTTAGGTAAAATGTTTATTCCTCCACTAAATTCAGCAAAACTACCTCGATGGGTTATTTTTAAGAAAACACCATAAACACGTTCACAATTATGACCATTGTTTTTAGTTCTAACTAATATGAGATTACAGCTTGTCTTAACACCCATTCCTATTTCATCACACACAAATACAGTTCATAAGGTTAAAAGCCTGAACTAAACATTTTGCTTCAAGACAATTTTAAAAGGACTGAAAGAGCACTTGTACCAAAAACATTAGCTGTTAAGCCGCTTGGTAACTCATTTTTTCCACCTTAACAAAATCTCTTCTAAAACAAACAATGCTGGTTTTACTTCACCACTGTCAAGTAACAGATACGTTTTCAGACTTATAATCTGTATTACCTGACTTTAAATTGCATGTCCAAAATAGACTTTGCTGGAAATCTAGTACCTGTATACCCTAGAATGTTTGGCAAAAGAAACCCCATCAAGTAGACTCTTGCTAGCAACTGAAGTGCTCCACCAAAACATTCCCAGACAGCTGCCCTTGCTTGTACAGTCTTCACAACATCAGGTCAGCACAGCTAGAGATCTGGCCTTGTTTATGGGCACTCTTTCATTCCACAGGCTGCCAGCTAACATTCCCTTCAGGAGAAATTTTCCCAGGACAGCTAAAGCTGATGCAGCACACTGCAGAAGATGCTTATATCCTCTCAGGGAACTGCAGCCATTTGCAGCCGAACTCCACAAAGCTCTATTTCAAGCAGTTAATTCTTCATCTCTTTTTTCCTAGATATGGAAAGCACAATGACACACACAAAACTATAAGCTCTCAAAGAAAAGTCTAGGGACATAAACGTTCCCTATGCAGAGGGACAATAACATTTTGGCATTAGTAAAGCAACTCTATTAATTGCCCTCTACTAATTACATCAATTAAAGTCCCATTCTGCAGGAACAATGGCTCTACCTGATTCTTACGAGTTCTCAGTGGTTGGCTGATCTGGAACCATTTTTTTGCCATTTCTATTTACAGGCTTTTGCCCAGAAAAGGGAAACTACAGTGCATCATTCAGTACCTTACTGGATGCTCGCAGTGATAACAGCAGAGTAATTCAAACTGACACTGAGCTGCTCACTTCAGGGGCAAAGTGCAGCGTTAAAATTTACTCATTCACCTTTCTGAAATACACACAGGGATTGTACTGTTCACAGTGACCTCTGGACTGAGAGTTTTAAGATTTATCCAGGACATTCATTTGTGCAAGGAGACTGCATTGCCTGTTTATCACTGGAGAAAGGGTTTTACTGAAACAGGTACATAAACATTCCCAGTGCTAATACACCAGAAAAAGGCTTCAGTTCATTCATAAACCTGACAGCAGATTTGCCAGCAACTTCTAACAGCTTTCTTTTGCAGACTTCAACTTTTGAGCAGGGAGGCACATAAAATGACGCCTTACAGAACAATATTTTTGTTCAGAAGTGTTTTCTATGCTGAAATCTAGAACTCAAAACCTGCAAACATGTCAGTATGTGTCCAATTTTAAGTATTACTGATTTCAGTAGGCATATCCACATATCTAAGAAACTTTAAGTGACTCCTACGCACAAATGCCTACAGCAACACTGGAATTGTGAAACTGATCAAAAATATTGTACAGAGATGACTTTTCATCTTCAATCTTTAAAATAAGAAAACTTGTAAGCTTTTAAAAGTGGTTTTAAAGTGGTTTTAAAGTAGAAAAGGTAAGAACTTCACCTAGTGAAACCTAGCCACAGAACTGTGATGTTGTTGTTCTGTAGCAATACCAGGGCTTTTGTGGTTTTAAAGCAGCCTCACTTCTTAGAGGCGAGCAATACTTGTGATTCTACCTGGCTTTGGTTTTTACAAGGTTGGCCCTTCCCTCCCAAATCAGACAGGGACAAATAACCTAAAACTGGGCCAAGGGATGGCTGTAAGGATTTTTCCCTGAAAGGTATGCTTCCCCTTGCACTGCAGTACTACCTCTCTGCTTCTCCAGTTAGACAATAAGGTCTTGTCTGCAAGAAGCTTTGAGATGTCAGCCTTCCAGCTTCAATAAAACTAACTAACACTTAGCCTTTCAGACCTGAAAGTTCTGGTAGTTTCCCTTTGATTTGTGGGTTGTTTTTCTAAGCTGAGTGACAATTAGGTACAAGTAATCAACACATTTGTCATGCAGGCTCAAGTGTCTGTGGTTTATCCAAAAGGATTCCAAGCCACAAGTGTTTGCAGCTGGGAACAAAACGTTTGTAGAGCGTTCAGATGATCCTTTGAAATGTGTTGAGACCTTGAGAAAGTAGCATGTAATGACTGAAGTTGCAGGTCTGGTGAGGACAAACACACAGAACTGTTCTGGGAGACAGACGCAGGTAATTGCTTGAGTCTCTCCGAAAGACCAGACTGCAAGCGGAAAGACCCAAGAAGACCCCAAACATTCACAGAAATGTCTGAGGGGTGCTTCAAGCTGGTCACATCCTTGATTTTCACATGCCAACTCATTCATCCATTTTTAAACCACAGCCCTTTACACAGCAGAAGACGCCCTGTGCTAAGAAATCCTACGCCAATACAAGGATACCACATAAAAAAAAAAAAAAAAAGTCTTGCATCTTAACAAAGGACTTTTTAATATGAAAGCTATCAGTATTTCCGTGTGAACAACGGGGAGGCAGTTGAGTTGAATTCAGGCCAAGTACTGCAACAGAAACACTCAGCATTTCCATATAAATCAGCAAAAAGTTCATGTTCAAAATGACAACAGGATTCGACTTCAAACACCCAGGATTTTACACAGGAGACAAGCTTTAATTTTTAGGTTACTCCTTTCCAAATGTAACATAAAGAATAAAAAGAATACCCAGAGTGTGAAAATTAAAGGACCTACATTTGATTCACGCTAACACAACTTTAAAAAAAGAGCAAATCAACTCCATAAACTGATAAATGGTCTATTATACAAGAGATGTATTTTTCCTCTTCAGAGACTGAAACCCTGTTTTCTCTTTCCTTTGCTGTACATATTCCTTTTGTTCTTCCCTTTTCCCCTCCCCCCTTAGCAGATAGACATCTATTACTACCTATTACATGGGGCAAACAGAGTTTGGACACTTGGGAAGTGTGAAAACCTCTGACAATAGAGGAACCTGGTAAGGAGGGCAAAGCAAACATACAACTGAGCAGCACCAGATGATGCTAGTCGCAGTCTAGCATGGATTCCAACATCTCTAACACTGAGGAACTAGAAGAGACATCCAATACTTCTGCAGTAAACAACATAGTATCTGATGCCCCATTAGGCTAAAGGGGCACCATAATGAAACACGCCAAAAATAATTGTTCATAAATAGAGCTCAAGTTTGTATTATAAAGATTTTCTGTGCAATTCTAAAAACTCCAAAGATGACACTACAACCCACTTGTCTGAGATTTATCTCAGCTGATTATCCTCGTTACACTATGATTTAAGAAGCCACAAGAAAGCCATCTCTCAGTCTTGCCTTGACAATTGCATCAATACAAAAGAGAACACAGCAAGGCAAATAGAATGAACTGATGTGGTACAAGCAAAGGCCGGGTTCTTAGAAGCAGCAAAAAGTGATATACAGCTAACTTTAAACTTTAGCTGTACACTCCTTGTTTTCCTAAGCTCAAAATGTGAACACAACTCATGTACTGCAAACACCGTCCTTTATTCGAAATAGCCCAGTTTGAGCTTATGTAATATAAGTAATAACTTTCAATTCCAAGTCTAGGCTGACTCCAGCCACAAGCAAGGAATGAAAAGCTGCTTGTCAAACATGTAAGTTTACTAAGTATTAAGCATATGTGCTTAACTATACAGACACTTTTAGACTCCTTTTAATCAACACAAACATTCCCACTTGCATACAAAAAAAATATTCCCTACAGCATGTTAAGAGACAAAGATTATTCCTAAATTAAACTGTATTTGCTGTTATGGATTTTAATAATGAGGGAACTGTTTCATCATTAAAAATGTACATGAAGTTATACTTTCAGCTAGTCTACACTTAACATCAATTCTGCTTCAGTTTGCATTTTTAAGGTCTCATATTAATTAGTCCCATAAAGCATTACTGATAATGTTTGCACAAAAATAATTAAAATTGGGCTTGGAAATTAAAATTATCATAAGCATAAAACAATAAAAAAAAATTGTTTCTAACTATTAACTACTTTGTGGATGTGCATTTCAGGAGTTACACCTTTAATAAGATAATTAAACAACTTTAACAAATATAAAGTTGGAGGCCACCTTTACAGCAGTGCTGTCCAGGTGTCTGAAAATATTACCGTGCAACAAGATGACCGCAGAAGCCACATTCTTAATATGGCTTCTTTCACTCATTGTTTTTCTAGTTATTATGACCTCTAACTCAAATGTTCCCAACTTAGTTAAATCACACTTTTACTTTCACCACAATGTTCAGTCCCCAAATCCAGCAATGACTGTCCTGCAACTGAAAGCATTAATGTCATACTGCTTATAGAAATAACCAGCATTAAATGCCTATGAAACTTCTCACACAAGAATGACTTCAGAGTAGTATTCATTTTTTGAACTTGGTATTACAAGTCCTATTACCTGCAGGAAAGGAAAACTAAGATTAATAATACTTAGACTTGCAAAATTCATCCATTTTTGCAAAGAAGGTACATTGTGCATGTAGAGTGCAGCACACATGTACTGTACAGCACTGTGGATTAGAAGGAAGAAGCACTAAAAAGTTCTCCTTAAATATACTGGCAATTTCCCTACAGACATACTAGTACTATTCGGCTGACTTTCCTAAGCTTCCGCACACACACATCAGATGTGCATAAAATCCGCAGAGATTATCAGGGAAACGGTATATTTTAAATCCTAAATACATTTTCTGCTCTGATCCATAGATTTATATTGTTACAATTAAATCCACAGCCCCATACAGAAACACAACTAGTTTCTTTACTGCTTGTAAAGAATTATCAATAGATCACAAAAAAAATGAGCATGAATGCTTTTTAAGAACTATTTAAAACATAAAACAAGATCTCAATTGAAGTTTCTGTTTATTAATGCAAAAACAGAAACCATATTACGAAGAAATGCATTAAAACCAACATTAAAATAACTTCTGCTATCACATGTTGTCAATATTTGCATTCAGGTCTCTGGATTCCAGTGTTTCCTCTGCTGTAATTGGCACCATCAGTAGAACCTAAATCAGCAGAAGGAATGCAATTCCTCATAATTTAGGTGTGAGTGATGTCAGCAGCTGTTAGAGAAAAACAATAACCCTTTGGGTTTTGCTCATGTGAGGAAAAAGCCTTTCAATTAACGTTTAGAATTAAAAGCTGCAGCATTATTTAATTAAAATAATGCGGCTATTTGGCTCCTCTGGCTGCAGTTTGCTGCAAGTCCTATCCTTGAAGTAGTCAGCGGCCTTAGTTTATACCATAAGGAGAAGGCAAAAACAAAAAGAAATACAAAGCTCACAATAAGCAGGAAGATTGAGTATTTTCAAAGTATTTTATGAGGGCCAAAATTATCTTAAACTCATTAACTTGAAATTAGATCCCAAACTGACAATGCTTAAGATAACTCATGTTAGAAAAAGACGTTTACTTAACTGTTATTTTCACCATTCAAGACAAGTGTATCAAAACATTTGTAGCCAGTGAAGACCAGGCTTACAGATAAGTAGTTCAATTTGTTTCAGAAATCACAAAACAAAATTTACTTGCCATTCATTTTGGAGGGGTACATGACAAAGAAAATCCCACACCACTACTATCAAACTTAACACTACCTCAAGTACCCAACAAGGATTAACAAATTGATTTTTAGTTTCAAGCCAGACTTCTATTCGTGAAATCTGGTTTGCATTTTTTCAAGTTTGCAGGTTTTAAAAAAAATCGGAACACCTACCTCTACTCTGTTTTTTCCATTAGTAAGTCCTTAACTAACTCATCAAAAAAGTAGAATTGTAGACCACACTAGCATAATGCTACCCTTTTTCAGTGCCTGATCCTGAGATGTGAAATGTGAGAACACACATTTGTGTAAGCAGCAAACTCTCTCAAGCTACTCATGTCATACACTTAATAGTGCTTCAAAGGGAATCTTGCACATCCATTAGCTTTCGAAGTTTGTACAGCAGTCAAATCAAAATGTGAAATATTTCAAGAGGTATCTCCTTAATAAGTACAAGCTTCAACATTCAACTCATCGTTCTTTCATTAAAAAATAACAACAACAACAAAAGAAAAAACCTAAAACCAAAAAACCAAACCCACATTTTACAATATTGGTCTAAACATCAAAATTTCCCACCTGTAAAATAACCTTTATGCTAAAAGATGACAGATTTTTGTTTCCTTTTTTAAGGGTTACTGTCATCATTCCTTGTCTCTCTTCTCCCTCACAAAACTGTATTACTGCATATTCCCAAAATAATCACTCTCAGCCAGAAGAAAAGCCTGGGAATTGCCACCTAAAGAACATTAAGTTTTAGAGAGCAACGAGCATTTAAACCAGGAACTTGGGAGTGGAAACCATGATGAAGCCTTAATTATTATATTTTTGTTAATAAAAATAGATTTGATAAAGAGAACAAAATTCTGTTTCCACTTCTGACATCATTTTCCCATGAGATCTTGAGGACTTTCTAAAGGCCAAACCATTCAGTAGGAACCAGCAATTCCAGATGTCACATTCTGGTACCCATCAGAGACTACTTCAGCCTGATTGTCTGAAGGGCTAGTTTGTTTTCTATTTAGGTTTACTCTATGTTATGAAAGTGATTTAAAAAAGCCCAGAATTTTGAGGAGAGACATTCTAACACCGAGAAATGCAAAACTGGCGGCTACATTTTACAATATGCATCTAAACACCTCAATTTCCCACCTGTAAAATGTCCTTTGTGCTAAAAGACTACAATAATAAGCTTGACCAGAAAAACATGTGGATAACAACCCAAAAGACAGTTATGATCTTTACTGCCATTCGCTTATTTTTAGAATTTTTTCTTGGAACTCTTTCACATGGAGGAGTGGCCGTTGAATACCATGATTAATCTATGGTGAATAATTCCATTAGACAATCAACCAAGAGAGAATATAAAAGAAAAGCAGAACTTAGTCTTGTTTTTTCACTCAAAATGATGAAATAAACTATTATTGAGTCAGGATGCAAAAATTCCTCATACTTAGAAGGTTAAAGTTAGCTGAATTATTTTATTGCCAGAATTCAGTGCTTTTCTCTTTTTCTCCTTTTATTTTTTTCTTTTTTTTTTTTAAGATCATTAGCCTTTTAAATCTAGAATATTTGGATAAATAAGCAATGATCAACTGCTACAGTCTTACAGCACAGATTACTTCTGTAAAAAAAGCTGCATATTTGGTTCAGACTCATTAAATACTGAATAAAAAACTTTTAAAATGCATATTATTACCTTATTTAAGGCTATCTTCTCAAAGAATTATTAAATGCTAGCTAAACCCAAACATTTAATAGATATAGACTCATAGAATCATAGAATAGCTAGGGTTGGAAAGGACCTTATGATCATCAAGTTCCAACCCCCCTGCCATGGGCAGGGACACCTCACACTAAACCATGTCACCCAAGGCTCTGACCAACCTGGCTTTGAACACTGCTATTATATGGATAATAACAAAGAAAGACAGGAATTGGAACTGCCCAAATTGCTCAAACGTTAGGTTATTTACCAACACTTAATACACCAACATTATTAGAAATATGGAAGGAGAAACTATTCTATTCCATTGTTCCTATTTTCTTTAACACTAACATTAGCAGTACACTTTACATTATGTAAGGGTTGCTACATACATACATACTGTAAAACAGCAATGTATTCATCAGGTTCATATGAATGCATCTATACCTATCTCAGCTTCAATATGCAAATGGTATTATTGTTCTTTCCCTATTCTTTGCTGAAAAGTAAGTAAACTGAAAGTGCTACACGGTCACTATTTGCAACTGTTCTTGCAATGAACTGCCTATGAATGACACAAGTATGGACTCAGAGTTAATTTTGGCTCTCTGGAGATGCAGGATCTGCCTCTGAAGGGCTGCTATTAGATCATGGACAATTTTGGACAGTATTTTGCCTGTGGTCATCTGTAATTAATTTCATGATGCAATGCTGAGGGAGTGAATTGTGGAATCAGTCCCTCGATGAACTAGTTCAATGGAACTACCACTGAACAGAGCCTGAAAACACAAAGGAAAATTAAATACCATAACAGACAGACACACAGGTGTCACCGTGCAATTATCAGCACCCATGGGAAATGTCACGGGATATCTGAAGCCCATTTCAAGACAGGTCTGGAGCATACTGACAAATGATGTTGGGAATCCTGAGAACCATTAGACAAGCGCTAGCTACAGAGAAAAACCTGAGACTAAATAATAGATTAGTCCTCCTCCCTAAAAAGCACTGAATTAAGTATGCCGACTCAGTTTTCACAGATGTACATATCATTTAAGCTTTAAAGTAATTCTCTGTGAAAAGTGGTCAAGATTATTTCCAAAATATCACAAAGGTAGAATCACAAACCACCAACAAGGAGGTATTTTCATAGGTACATCGAGTGCACTAAATCTGGGTAATCGAAGGAGCCTAGTTACAAATACCTCTCCAGTTGTAGATTCCAGACTACTAAATGCAGTCTGCGTAAAACATAAAGCTACAAAGACAATGTATTAATACTCTTGTTTGTAAGGATTCGGAAAACACTGTTTGACATTCTGTTTCTATGGAATAGCACTACTACTTTTCTGTTATAAATTGCAGGATGTACAACACTGAAGTCTCAAGAACTTACACAGATGCACCTGTTAGTAAAGAAAGCACTACATCTACCATTGCATTAGATTAGATAAGCAGTAGTGCCCGTGGCAGTGGCAAACTGCCACTAAGGACATAATTTGATGAGTAATCTCAGTGGCGTCATCTAGGAGCATTTATACAGTTATCACAGTATAACCAGAAAAACTAAAAACATACATGAAGGGCATCTATCATCTACATCCCATCTAACCTCGAAGTGGTACAGGCTATTGTCAGCGCTGGTTACTCAACACACACTAGGTAGGTTTTTTTCCTCTTGCAGCTGCATGACACCCACTATGCTTTTAGAAGCCATTAGGATAACTATTGCTGTGTATAGTAGTAGAGCCATGACACTGCTCATAGCAGATAACTTCTGGTAGCTCAACAAAATGGAAGAGATGACCAGGGCTGAAAAAATAACTTGAAGCGCAGAAGATAAACCAAGTATTACTCAAAAGCAGGTCTAACATCAAACACATTCTCCTGCTCAGCTTGGCAGCCCAGCAGTCACCACAGTTCTTAGTAGCAGGTAAAGCACAGAAATGGGATGTCTAGTACCAAAGTTGTGTGCAGTCCTTGCAAGTCCTTCCAGTATTCCAGTTACAAATGAAATTATACCTATATCTATACTGTTTTGTTTTTTCTGTTTCTTTGGGTTTTTTTGTTGGTTTGTTGGGTTTTTTTTTTTTTGGGGGGTGGGTTTTTTTGGTCTTTTTTTGGTGGTGGTGGTGGTGGGGTTTTTTTAGTGTAAAATAATTCTCACCTGGAAATGTTCCCTCAAGGATATTTTTTTTTTAAATAAACCTTCCCTTCTGCTTTCGCATGTGTACACGCAGAAGGTGAGCAAATGAAAACATTACAAAACCTCAGGTGTAACTTCCAAAAGTACTGACATCTATTTTAAATCTGGCCTGTGAAATACCACTTTGTCTACACTTTCCCATATCCGGCATTTGCTTTCTCATATATTTGATACTGTTACTGGAAGTTTATGAAATACAGTATTTTAAACTAAAACACCAGCAATGTTCACTTTTAACCAGAACAGTATATGCAATCAATAAATTGGTGAAAAAGAATGCTACGTGATCCCCTGGATTATCAGACATTTTGGATTGGATCACTTAAAATAATAAGCTAGGGGGCTTATTTTCACAGCTGGGTTTGCCTTATAGTCTATCATCTACCTCAGGAATGCAGTACAGATCCCAAGAGGAATCTCTACACAGCATACAACTTTTTTCTGTGAGCAACACTTCCAAAAGGAACAAGACTCTGTGGACTGGACAAATCGGGGGGGGACATGGGGAATGGGTTGACAGTTGCTTTCGTGCTCTAATGCATAACGTAGCAATTAATTTTACTGTGCTACTCCTGAACACCACACAATGAACAGTAAATTGTAATCAGAAGATTTATTTTACTGCAAATTTGTCCTGTCTTTAGCTGAAGAAATTGGAATAAGGAAATTAAAATGTCTTAGTCAATATTAAATGCTGTTGCCATTGTCAAGTTGATTATGCTAATTTGTCTTATTATTACTAACCTGCCAGACCCCAGATGTTGTCTTAGTCAAAACCTGAGTTCTCCAATAACTAGGAACTGCAGCTGCTTAGAATGGGTCGCCAGGGACTTGAACCACCACAAACATTACTCATCTGGTCCTGCCCTGATCAAACGTCTTTGGCCAAAAGGCAGGGTCAAGCCTGTCTGAGATTTGGGACATACATATTAAAACCTTTTTTTTCCCCCCCTGATCCTCAGAAAAGTAACATTTCTCATTCAGCCTTTGAAAAGTTATCTACAATTACCACCTAACGTGCACCCAATCTGGGAAGGCCTGTTTGTGGTCACTCTAATTAGCTTTTGAAAAAAAAAATATTAAAAAAATCACAAATTATAACTGAAGACATCCACTAAGTTACTGCTCCCACTATCATTCTCTCAGTGCCAAAAGTTCAAAACCAAAAAAGTATTATTTATTTCAAATATCTTTACTTAAAACAATCGAGACCCGTAAGTTTCCACAATACGTATTTGTCAGCTGCATGGAACAGGTGTAACCATAAACATTAGAAAATGCTTCATTTTGATGGGCAAACAGCCAAAGCACTGCCTGATCTAAACATCCCAAACTGGAATTATTTTTGTTTAACAAATGCTGTCACATAAAGTACCTTCAACAGAGCCCCAGAACTTAAGGGAAATGACTATTTAATGTTTAACATTTCACTGGTATTTATTGTTGTTTTTACTCTCATATACTAGTTTCAGATGGGAATCCTTGCCAAAAATCCCTAACTTTCCATTCCTCCAACTCTTATTAACTGTTTCTGTTTGGATTACCGACATCACACGTTCTAATTTCTTCCTTTCCTTTCAACAAGTTTCTCTCCAAAAACATAATCAAGCTGTCCTGCTCTCTGAGCTCTGCAGCCCTGTACTGCTTGTCATCCTTTCTCCTCCATATTTTCTTTAATTTTAACTGGCTTTAAACTCCAGAATACCACTCACCATGCATGGGTTTCTACAATTTCTGCGTTTTACAGCATAGAAAACTCTCCTGTAAAGTAGCAGCACTTGCTAATGACAAGCTATCTAACTGGAGAAGTCAATGTAGCTTGTTCAAACACACTGAACACAGAAGTGTTTTAACCACAGAATCAGTCTAAATAGGTGTTTTCCCTGGGGCTCTCAAGGTACACTATGCACCATGCATAGTACTGGCTAGAGATCACCCAACAACCAGAGCCCATTTGCTTCAAAGAGTGAGGAAGGGCTCCCACAGATGAACCATACCGAGCACAGTTTTAGTGAGGTACAAGCAAATTGTTCAGAAAAAACACTTAATGCAGTTCTTAACTAGTGGACTGAGCCCTTGGTTTTTATCTTTGCAATTTCAATATTCAACAGCACACTAGCCTTTAATATTACACTAAGCTCCTGATCCCTTACAGACATAGGTGAAAGCAAGCCACGCACTGGCCAACCAGTTCCAGCCAGTTCAGCTGGACACCTTTTCTCTTCCAGGCATTATCAAGCTTCCTGTGTTCATAAATTGAATGACTACAAGCTAATAATAACATCCTTTGCACCTCCAAGATTTTCAGGTTTGACAGCAGAATAAACTCCACACAAAAGTAGACAAATGTCAGTGATGGAAGTGACAGGTCAGTTGAGTGAACAGACAAGCCACATCTTGTCCAGAGGCAGGGGGAAGAAAAGGGTGCAGGGCCAGAAATCTTTTTCGGAGCAGAAAAAGTCTGAAGGCTTTCCCTTTTGCTAAGTTTATTTGCCTCTCACATTTTTTAAAGTTGAAGTGGAAAAACATGAACAAACAAACCTTGAACAGCAGATTTTAAAATGCACCTTTCACTGACCTTGTAGAAACTGAAAGAGAAAAATCTGTAAATTCCAAAGCCATTGAATTGCCTCCTACAAAATAACAAGAACTGAATCCTCTTCAGGCAAAAAATCTGTCAGCTACAAATGAATCAGTGAGGCATGCTTAGTAAAGGTTTCTCACTTTAGTTCCACAGCCTCTACCAGCACTGCCAAAATTTTTAATCCTAGAAAAGCAGATAATTCATCCCATTCAGCTCACCAGCTCTACCTTTCTCCCCCCCAGAAAGTGCTAATACCTTCCCTCTCCCCATAAAGCTAGCTAACCTCTCTCTAGGAGAGGCCGAGGCCATGAATGGAGTTACTCAGCAATAGCTCTCTTCTCCTCACACGGAAGACTGGCCTTCCAATTCACCAAGATCTGGCTAGCTCTGTGGGTTTTTTTCTTTTCCTTTCACTAGCTTTTTCCCAGTTGCACCTCACTTGGCCCTGCTTTTGTCTTTGAAACTTCTGGTGGTCTGAAAATACCTGCCAAAACCTGTCATCGGTTGTAGTACTTATAGTCTGGGATGTGTCCGCTGACTTTACTGCTGAGGGCTAACCACCACTGACACTAACGTTTGGCTTCCTCACAGCTACTGAACTTCGAAACTTTTTTAAAGAATTTTTATATTTTTTTTTAGCCTTTAAATGAGGCAAGTGAAAATATTTATTATAAATTCACAGAAATAACTTGCAACTTATAGAATCTTCAGGAAAGAAAATGCAGACAGCCAGCATGAATGTGTTTCAGATAATAGCCTTCTGTAGCCTCTTCTCATCAGTGGCAGATACATTAACTTTAAAATCAACCCAACTGCTGAAAGACTCTCAAATAGTTATGCCTGCCCACTCAGGCAACAAATGCATACAAAGCAGAAAACAGCCCTCAATTTTGACATGTCAAAGCTTCTCCCTCTCCCGCACCTCCCAGCACTCATTTTCCATCCTCTTTCCCCTTGACAGACCAGACCTGCCCATTCAGTGCTGCACACAAGTCATAACTTCCATGCATTTGGTTCCTCACCCATTTGTCCTTCCTTCTTTCTCTTGTCATCTTGCCCACGGGTCCAGGCATCACTCTTCTGTCCCCTCTGACACACTGCTTTACGCCACCCTGGCAGGTAAGGGGCTGAGGACATGAATGCTGCACGCCTGCAAGGCCTGTGCCACACTCAGCTCACGTCACTGGCAGCCAGGAGAAAGGACAGGGCGGAGCAGCAGCGTGGAGCAGCTACCGCCCTGCCCCCTGCCTGCTGACAGGAACGCTGGCCCACCATGCCACTGGCCCTGGCCTGCAACCCACCAGCACCCTCCGGAAGTTGTTGCTGTGGGCCTTCATGAAATGTCCGCATCCTAAGGCTCGCCCACACAGGATGATCCAGCACAGGCACTGGACAGAGGGAAACCTGCAGCAAAAGACTACTAGCGGCTTCCAGGAGTTTCCAAAGTGCTTTGTAAGCAAGTTAGCAGCACTGCCAGAGACACCCTATGGGGTAAGCATCTCACTAGCATGCTGTTCATACATCATAAGCTCAGAAGGTTGCTTCTGCAGTCAGTCTCCCCATCTCCCCCACTCACCACACCTTGGTTCCCATGGTGGCGCAGATGCATGGAGGCTCCCCAGGCTGAGCTAGGTGCGAAGATACATTCCAGAACTCCAAGGAATAACACACAGAACTGAAGTAGAGCCAGGCCGAAAGCGCACATCACGAAAACACATAGCATCAGTGTTTGATCTGTAGGACACTGTTCTCCCCTACAAATCCACTTCTCATCACAGTTGTCACCCTCTTTTCCATGTTTTCTCCACTGCCCAATTTCTGTGGTTATCACTACATACTATCCTGGAAAGGGTGAGACTCCCAGGCACTTCATTGCATTGTTTCTGAGCACTGTGATTCCCATTCTTCACCAATGTATTGGGAAATACTGCACATCACCAATAACTTTTGCCTGAAAGACCGCTTTGTCTCTTAAGACAAAAAGCACTGAAACAATACTGTGGATGGCAAATAAAACCAAGATTGCTGACAGACTTACCTCTCAAGCTAACAGAATTCCAGTCCGTTTGCTCACGTGTTATACAAGTCCTCAGAGTCCTCAGAGTCCCCTTCCATGTGACTACATGCTAGGCACTCCTCTTGGTACACTGGGTCACATACCAGGATAAGTGCATTTTTAACTAGTTATACTTCAACACACATCTGCTCCAATCACAGGAATAGTCCGCCTGTTGACCTGCACAGTTCAGCACACCACTTTAACAGCCAGGAAGGCAGTGACTACATTCTGCCCTGCAACTTGAGACCAGGGCTACAACTGCAGCAACATGGGAGTGTGAAGCGGATGCAAGAAGGAAAAATGAACTCTGCGTTTACTCCATTAGACTTCTGCAAGTCTGGAAACATCCTGTGCAAGTCAGAGCCACTGCAAGAGTCTAGAGGAGCAAACACCCAGGCTCCGCAGTGTTCACACCTTCAGCCCAGCTCCTGTCTGACTAGCCAGATCAGCAACCTCACTGCTTTTGTCCCTTAATA
The DNA here is from genome assembly GCA_026283785.1 of Coracopsis vasa. NCBI lineage: Eukaryota > Metazoa > Chordata > Aves > Psittaciformes > Psittacidae > Coracopsis > Coracopsis vasa. The sequence goes on from JANHGB010033598.1 coordinate 41,701, forward strand.
ATTTCTGGGCTTATGAGCCAATTTCAACTATAACCAACACAGGACAACAGATATCCAAGGATAACTACATTCCTGAAACTTTTATGACCACTGGCAACTGGATAAACTGGCATGCCCATGGTTAAAAAAGCTTCAGATTTTCTCTTGCCTGGCCAGGGTTTATAGTCAATCAGCACACTGGCAGCCAGTCAACCCACACCATCAATCATGTCATGTCTTCACAATATGGCCACTGGGGGTCATGGCAGGAAGAGTATTTAGGGGCACAGGCCAAGAGCATTACTGTGGGGAAGACGTACCTTTAGAGATACACAGTTCAGAACATGGAATATAGCTTCATGCGAAACAATTTTAGTTTTGCATGATTTCCAAAAGAAATGAGCAAATTCGATAATCTACTTATGTGCAAACATGCACATGTATGTAAGAAAATATTAAACTCTGTTCAGTTGCAATTAAAAACATTAATCTCTTTCAGGGATTTAATCTGTTAGAGATCTCCACGGAATACTTGTCTTTATGATCACCCTGGTAGAAGAGGGCGCTATCTGTGCTTCCTCTGAGAAAGAAGCTGCAGCATCAGCTAAATCCTCACAACATACAAGAGCACCTACAGAGGGGGATGAGCCACCAGACAAAACCAGAAGGGGGGTGGGGAAGAAAGGGGGGGAGCTTTATTACTTCCCTTGTTCAGTCTCATGGGGCTACTTAATTTTTTTCTCACTCAGAGGATGATCAACCCTAACTCTGCCCAGCCCGAGGCTAACTCAATAGGTAACATACATCAACATCTCTGGAGCACCCCTTCCCCTTCTCTCAACTATTCTCTCCTCTCCCCAGAGTGTCCTCCCTGTTGTTCAACACACTCCTTCCTTGGGGAAATATTTTGCCTTGTCCTCCCTTGAGCTGGCAAGCGGAAGACCTCAGAAATGCTAGCACTGACTCTTTTAGCAGTAGTGTTGGCATATGCTGGCTTGAAGTACTTGTCAGACTGCCCTAAAACATCAAAGCACAAGGCCTCAGTGGTCCAACTGCTGCCTTTTTCCTTTTCTTACTGATACTTGTCTTCACAGAGCTTAATGAACACAAGCAAGCACCACACCTAATTATTATTTTCATAATTACTGATAAATCATTAGGCAATTTATCCAAATAAATCTACAGTTAATAAATCTTCCAAAATGGATGACTGGATAACTGTCTGACTGCAGTTAAAACTGCCCAACACTATTCTTTAAAATCATCACTTCATAAATCATGGATTTTAATTAGAAGTTTTCTGTGATGGGTTTTAGTTCAATGGAACTTACATTGAATACAAAACTAGTAAAGAATTATTTCAGAAAACAGTGATAGAAAATGTACAAACTTGCCTAAATTCAGTAAACTCTTTGCATCTGCACATTCGTTAAATTAGTTCTAGTGTCTTGCGGGATTAAAAATAGGAACAGGGATCACAGCAGAACTCAAAGTGATACACTGCTATTCATAAAGACTTCACTGCATATGGTTAAACAGTAACCAATGGATATTCTTAACTGACTACGCTCAGAACTTCAATACTTGTCCCAGAAACTTCTTTGTGTTCCACCCTCACTAAGAATGTTCCCAAAGCGTGGTTAGTCTCAGGAAAAACATCCAGTCCCACAGAAAGCATGGTAAAATTGGTAGCTCTGAATTTCATAAGCATGTTATTTAGGCTCACAGCATGGTAGAACATGCTTGCTTTGAAATCCTCACTTTATAGTGTTCTGCTCAGCTTCCCCTCACACTTGCTTGGGTTGAGGCTTCACAACATTTTTTAACAAGCAGTGCCACATGCTGCTAATTTAAGAGGCCCCATTTTACAACTTGCTTATCTGAGTATTTGTTACACTGGGAACATAATTAAATTCTGCTGATTCTTCAGGTTTTGTGGGGGTTGTTTGGGGTGTTTTTAGGGGAAATTTAAGACAAAACCACTATTTTATGCCATCATTTCTCACTCACACGATGCCAGAATTCAGAAGCTAGAATACACCAACTTCAGGCTCATCATTCAAACCCAACCCCATTTTCCTGTGCCTGTGTGGTAGCATTATAACCACTGATTACTTGAACATACACTGTGCTATCCTAAGGACTGTCCTACTGGGCACACAACGTACACATTTCTTGTGGAAAGAGATGACTGTGCGCACTTAGTAATCTCTGATAGTGTGATCTCAATGTCTAACATACAACAGTTAAACAATGCAAGGGATATGGAATTACTAGTTTCTCTTGATTTTTTAAACTCCATTTAAAGGAAAAAAAAAAAGATTTCAACATAAAATGCAAATCAGTCAGGTGTCATAAACAGTTCCCATATATTCCACCATCATTTTAAATTATTTTCTTTACATGTAGTATTTATACCTCACTGTTAAACACAACAGTCCACCTTCCATCCAAAAGGTTTATAGATGTATGCTTCCAAATTTTTACCAGGTAGAAACACCATCTAAAAGCAAGCACGTTATCCCTGGTGGAGCTTTCAGATCTTGTTAGGAAGGGAGGCACCTGAGCTTTATACCCTTTCAGAATTAGAAAGTACACGAAGTATATAAATAACTAAAATATATAAATCAGCAAGGCTGCAAGTTAAATATCATCTTATGTTATAGTTATGTATTTATTACAGCATCATTCCTGCAAACTCCTTACGATAGTCAATCTGCTTCAAAATCAGCATGTGCAAACCAGACAAGAGCTGAAATCAGACTGAATTAAGTATCTATCATCTTCAGGTAACCTAACCTCTCTCCTCCCCCTTCACAGCTCCCCATTTAATATCAGTCTTATGGTGGGAAGAGGCTTAGATAATAAACTAATGTTTCAATGACTATTCCTTTTGCAGAGAAAGAACAATATGTATCTCATGCTTACAACATGAAAAAAACATTACGAGAAAGAACAACATGTATATCATATTCATTTTCATGATAACGGTCAAGTGCAGCCTAGCAGCTCTATCTTCGGCAGTTGACAGCAAGAAGTGCTTTTTCTCAGGAAGGGCTTAGAAATACCGAATAAAACATGCGCTCTAGAGAAATGGACACTAAAGATCAAACACATGTTTTATATGTTGGTGTGTACAAAATATAAAGCTGACAAACCTGGAAGAGAAAATTAAAGAACACATGCCCAGCATTCACAGCTTCTTTGTGCAGCCTCTTCCGGTGCCTCACCACTCTCATAGTAAAGAACTTCTTCCTCACATCTAACCTGAACTTTCCTTATTTAAGTTTAAACCCATTACCCCTTGCCCTGTCACTAAAGTACAGTAAAAAGTACCAGCACAGTACCAGTGTAAGTCACATTATCTGTGGTTAAAACATCAATGTTAGTGTCCTCTATATGACCTGCTAAAATTCAGCGCTGCTAGAATTCATAAAAGCCTAGCTAGTTAGCTTATATTGTTGGAGTCTAAGGCAGCCGTGGATAACTTAGCTGAGACTGGTACAGGTACAGCATTTATCACACAAGTATTTGTACAGCTTACTTCTTAAAGTAACTTCACATCAGAATCTCTGCATATCAAAACTAACTGATAAACCACTAAAGTTGCCACAGCAGCACTGACAATGCTTGGCTTAAAAGAAAAAAAGAAAAAAAAAAACAAACATACCCAACAAAAGCCTCAACATGCACATACACACTCAATTCCTAATGTTAGGAGCACCAAATATAAGATAAGTATGTCAGCATACATGATACTTTCTGAATGCTCTGCTCAATTATTCCAAGAAAAAGTGACATAACACCAGACTTCAGTGTTTCTGTCAGTGCAGTCAGTGCTTGCACTGTAGATGATTATAGAGTTAGTAATGAAATTCATTACATTGTAGGACAAAATAGTGATTTTTATCAGTCAATAAAACCCTTGCAAGTAACTGCGACCATGGTTATATAAAACATCAGCATTAGGAAAACATGCTGCACCTGCTGAAGGTAAAACCAGTGATTTACTATGAACAGAAAAATAGAAAAACAGTATTTAGGAGTAGAATCAGTTGCGACATATTTTTTTATTATTATTATTTTGCCCTATTTGGCAATCCAGCAAATGTAACAAAAAGGCTTCTCATCAAACACACATTATTAATTCCCAGCAAGATAGCTAGCACCATCCTATGAACATCTCCCCATGTCATGCACAGAAATAAGAATGGTCCCAGTGTATCAGAACTGGAAGTAGCCATCAAAGGATTCATCTCAGCTCCCAAGGAGCCACGGAAAGCTTCTCTATAAACTTCAGAGAGAGCAAGGTACAGCTCATCCTATAAGTTCCATGTTTCATTGTTGAAACATGCATTTTCTTGATAGCAAATATAAATTCCTGTTAGACACATAATGTTACACTGATCAATGGCATAAGATAACAAATCAGACTGGTCTTAAAACGGAGAGAAATCTAATTAAAATGGTATCAGCATAGCCCCCCACCTGAGGATGTGATGTTCAGTTTTATTTATTATTGCAAATATGGATGTTCCTACAGCCTGCCAGTGACACTGTGCACTGCTAAATAGGAAGCCAACTTTGAAGTTCAGAATTGGCCTTTTGCTTAGGAAGACAAAAGCAGTTGCCTCTGGTATGTAATCCAGCTGTACTACTCAAACACCACACTGACTTCTAGCAACAGCTGCTTTAACGTAAGCTTTGGATGATCCTCATTCAGCTTACCTAGCCAGAAACAACACTAAAAGAGAATGCAAAGTGGACCTTATTTATACAGACAAAGGACAGTCTGAAGATTAACAGGGGGGAAAAAAAATCTATTAAAAATTAAGTTAAATCACTGGAACCTGAGAACAAGCCCATTGGAATTATTCTGTATGTGTGAAGTAACAGCTCAGAATTGGGACTGCACAGTCCACAAACACATGTGCTCTTCAGACCTTTTTGCTTAAGGTGGCTAAGGCTACCTTTTTTTTAGCTAGGTTGGATAGGCAAAAAAGGGAGGGTAAGTTTGTCCATTAGCCATTAAGACACTAGGAAAAAAAAAAAAAAGAAAAAAATACCTAACACCAAATTCACAAATTTTGTCAAAAAACCCTCTCATTATATGGTTTAAATAAAGATTTTTATCAGATTCAATATAAACACATAAAGCAAATGCAACAAAGGATTTGTACTTCAGTCTACAAAATCAGTTATAAACCAGAAATAATATTGAGAGGCACACCATTAGGTTTTTTTCTTTTACACTTCCTATTTCAGAGTCATGGCATTTCATAACCACACTTATTTGAACTTTCCATAACTATTTCTGACACAGCACATAATGCTCTTCTTGGCAAAATAAAAATCCTGATTTTCTTTGCAAGTAGGCTCAGCTCAGCAGGATCAAATTTATAACATTAATAAATCACCAAAACCCAAGATAGCATCTCAAAACAGTGTAATATATATGCCTTAGCTATGTTTTACAAACACATTAATCATGAACAGATTGAATAGGCCTATGGTAAAGTGATCCTTCACCTAACATCCATCCAATTTCTTTCAATGGTTGATAAAATATTTTTAAAGCAATATTTTACACTATTTCCACCATGATTTGCTAGAGCTCTTCAGCAGATCCTGCTCTTCAGAAGTCATTTTTCAAACACTTAGGTGTAAGCAAAACACAGGCAATCCATGGCATACACCTTGGGTCCCTCCTTCTTCCACTCTACCACTGTAAAGGATTCCTGTGGCACTGATGAATTTTCACAGCAGAGTGAGCTGCAAATCAGATCTGTGCCTACATAGGCACAGCCTGCCCAGGAGTGGATTTCTAGACCAAAGCAGACGATTACAGGGACCCAACAATCATAATTGATGGTTTGGTGGGGTTTATTTCAAACTAGATCTAATCTGGCCCTATATGCCAAACCTGGTTAATGGAGCAGAATGCTGTAGCTCACGTCCCAGTTTTGTTTAGTCTGGAAAGAACCTAGTTAATGGACGGATGCTGCTCCTTTGGACCATTTTCTGATGTGAACCAAAAACTAATGAAAACAATTAGGACTGTCACCACAAAAGCACACTTCTGACCTGAACACACTAATGGACATGCTCCCAGTCACACTTCTCCACTTAATGTCAAATCCTGATGTAAGCCTAGGGAAGAACAATCCATCAGCGGCAGGCTTCAGCAATGGGCAATCTACTATGCTGTTGCCATAAAACAGGCAGAACTGAGTCTCTAATAGGAAGAAACTGTCAGTGGTTCTTCATAACCTGATCATATAAATTGGCTCCAAATCCTTGCCATTCTCTCCGCTTGATTATACGTTTCCTTAGACTTAGGCTGAAACCACTTACTCCATACCTCAATCCTTACGCTTTCTCACTTGGCCCACATCCCAAAATGCTCTTCCTCAGCAACCTCCCCACTGTTCCTTTTCTCCTTAAACTAGCTGTCAGTGGACATGGAGAGTGATCTCTGATGCAGGCTTCTTAATCTGCACAATCATCTAACTCATTCTTTCAAACCACAACAGAGGTTCCAGCAGACCCTTGGGTGAGTTCAACAGTCAGGGAGTGGTATTACACTTGAGTTAGGAGATCATAAGGAAGACATTCAGAAAGTGATCTCACAAAACAGAAGGGGAGAGGGACTCCACAAAGTAAAGTTGACAGGGATGGAATAAAAATTAATCTTGGAAAAGTACTACATATAATGCAGAAGCCTAAGAAAAAGTGAAAAAAACCCACATAAGACAGATGCAGATAATTCATATGGCTACTTTTTCATTTGAAAAATCTTAAATACTATTATGCAATTCTTTAAAACACGCTTCTCACTAACAAGTCATGAAACCTTCAATTTAATGCTAGATAAACTTATTGCAGTACTTGGGCTGGAGGTGGAATGCAACCAACCTATTGCTGAGAAATGGTTAATACACCATTTAATTGATCTACTTAATGCAAACCAAGCATTAGGGTAATGTATGAAGAAAAGCATAATCTACACACTAAAAAAAAGGAAATTTAAAAATAAAATTAACATCCACCTTATTTTTATTCATGTACGTTTCCATATTCTCCTTGAAAAATCAAACTAACACTGTAAACTTCACCTTCAACAAACAGATTTGTATAAAGAAAGAGGAAAGAAAAATGTTTCATTTTGTCTGGCTCAGTTGGTTTTTTGTTAGTTGAACCTAACCTAACCCCAACTTTTCACCTGGTAAAAAAGTGGTCCAATGTTTGCTACAGATGCAGATAAGGACTTTCTTTTCAACAGGTGATTAGGTATTTCTGAAAGCAGGAGGTAGTAACAGAACACTATTTTGCAGCACAGCCTTTTGCTCTTAGCAAAAAAATGTAATAGTAAAACCAGGAAAAGGTTTAAACTATTTCAATTTAATAAGAAATACAAGAAAATGCAGTAATAGTTTCAACAGCTGAACATCTGTGCAAGGGTTCTAAGTCAACTCTGTAAGAGGAAAGCACAGTAAAATGACCAGAAAACTGAAACACTCACCGCTAAGTTTAAAAGGCAAAAGAGAAACAAACCACATCAAAAGTAATTGTTGCTCAGAATACACATATAAAACACTTAAAGCAAAGCTCTTTCCCTACAGCATGGAAAAAAATCAAGGTTTAATATTTAGGCCAGAAATGGTGCGTTCGACCCACATTAATATCCTGTTGATTGAAGAGAGTTAAGCTTGCAGAATCCCACACATTTACAGACTATGGAAACTGCATTATTTGATGTCCTGCCCAGTAACACAGTCAATCTGGGCACTGTTCCTTTATAACACTTAAAACACCCAGGTCTCAAAGACAGGATGCATGCTGCTCTTTTCCTCTATCCATTCCCTCTTCTCCCACTTGAAACTTCAATACTTTCAGCAGCCAAAGATATTTTTGCAACCCTTTTCGCCCTAACCTCTAAGAAAACAAAAAATATTTGAGATTTCCCTACTTTTGGGAAGACTCCTACCTACTGTCAAAAAGAGAGATCACCCATTCTCAAGAATCTGTCAAACCTAAGTAATATATTCAGTGATGCCTAAAGCAAATCAGCTCCTCTGTTTCCACTACCCCTTTAAAAAACAATAAACCTTGCTTACTTCCTCTTACATACCTT
>JANHGB010033602.1:0-22235 GCA_026283785.1 Coracopsis vasa
GCAAGCCTCATGTCTGTTTCTGCTAAGGAGCAGAAATCATGGGTCAACAGAACTCCCAGCAGTAAAAGTCTTCTAAGAGATGATAACTTGCCCCAAAGGAAATTACTTACCATAGGGATAGGCTTCATTCAATACATTGAAAGAGAAGTGAATCACCACTGTCTGTTCTGTACCTTTGCAAAAGCCAAATATTCCACCAGGACTCATCAGCTTTGCATCATTTGTGTCATATATGCCATTACAGACCTCACCTCTGAGAGGTGTAGTTTAAGTTTGTCTGCTAAATAAGCAGGGCAGAGATCTATTTTTTGTGGTTTACACACCTATACATTTTCCACTACATCCCTGCATAGCAAAATCAATACTCTTCATAACAGTTATGCTTTTTTCTTTTCATTTCAAACACCTGTGACCAGCGCATAGCCACTGATTTGATAAAGACTGCTGTATTCTGATTGCCAGTGTGGGAAAATTTTAAAGCAGAAGGCTACTCAAACAGGACATCCTAACAAGGTAAATTGTCCTCTCAAGATGCATCTTCCCCTCCTTCAGATGCACTAAAATCTCTCAAGGATCTATACTTGGATATTTCTAAAAGTATTTTTTATTTTGTGGTTTCACTTCATACTGACAAAACAAGTATGTCTTGACTGCTGGATTTTATTTAACTCATATTCTGATTCTTCACTTAGGGGCAGTTACTACAACTTTGAAATACATTTTTACTATCTCTGTCCAAATAGAACTTCTCACTACCTTTTTCAGAGTTGAGAAAGTTATCAATTAAGCAGGCTCCAATGGTCCTTTTCTGTTGTGCACAAGCCTCTATGGGAAATGAATTGGCAGATTAGGATGTTACAAGTGCTCCTTATTCAGACTTCAGTGAGGCAGGAAATATTTAATCTGAATTCTGTGACAAAATGAATAGTTCAAGGCTAACTTTCAGCATAAGCACACAAACAAGTAAACAGAAATAAGGGGATATAAAGCCGTATCTGATATATACTGACTTTTTGTATATGTTTCTTTTCTGCGCTCTGTGTGTGAGGCCATTTGAGGTAGCTCTGCTGTCTCCTACTGCGCAAAGTTATTTTTTTTGTGTGAGACCTGAATGTTTCACCAAATATGCAGTCTTTGTTATGCTGGTGAGGTGGCTGATGTCAGCAAAGAGAGCAGTAGGGGATTTGTTTGTGCAACAAAGTTGCTCCTCTGATGGAAAACACTCCCCTGTTTTCACTGGCATCATCCTCCCCTCTACAAGCATCTTAAAGGTGCAGTTCAAACTGTGCCAGTTGTGGAAAGGAGAGAGTAAAAAAACACCCTTGCGATTTCAGGGAACTTTGCTGTTACATAAAGTGTTCGGCAGCTGCAAGGGCAGCCAGAGGTATTCTGTAGCCCATGATCTGGGGCTATCACATGCTTGTGCACATGCTTTGCGAAGGACATCTGCTCCCACTGTTTTTCTTTCATTTCCTAAGGGTTGTCAGTAGCAGCCCTGTTCCATTCAAGAGTGTGCTCTCCTGTAATATGGAAACACAAAAGCTTTGACTAGCATTTCAGCTTTCTCCTGGCTGCCCAAAGTTAAGCCTCAGGTCACTCACAGTTTGAGAGGAGACACATGCTCAGGAGAGACATTAGCTGTAAAGACTGCAGAAGGCCATGTTGGGTGACAGCAATGGAGAGAAAGAGAGGGTCTTAGAGATCTGTAATGGGCTGTTAAGGGCATATTTAATTCATGCATGATCAAGCCCAGCATTTAAACATTGCTCTATTCTGGTGGAAGTACCTCCAAATGTTTTGTGGTTTAGGGTTGTTTTTTCCCCTAGTGAAAAGTGTTTTTGATTGAAATGTTCCCCTCACAGTATGTGCAACCAAACGTTACCACCAAATGCACAGGGAGGAGAGACAGAGATAAACTTGTGAGACTCCTTTTGTGCAAGGCAAATGAGTTTGCTGAATGCAAACAGGCACCTGTGAACTCCCCCATCCCTACAGCCTGCTCTGTATAGGTGGAACCCTGTGTGCAGTGCTGCCGAAGTAAATGAGCACTGTGTGAGCGCAAGGTTGCCTGAAGGACAAGATCCTAATACTGAGGGAGCTAAAGCAGGTTTTTAGATCCTTCTGGCACAATAAGCAGCTTTTGCTGAGCAGGGAAGGCCATGAGGGCTTTTGTTCCTCTTTTGTAAATAGGGGTTGTGAACTCCATAATTCTCTAAGAAAATTGTTTATTTTTGTGTGGAATTGTTTTCAGCTATGTACATGCAAAATTCCCTTTCTGCCCACGGTTTGAGGAACCCCATGGCTTTTCCAGCTCCATAAGCCTGCCTAAGGGTTCCACAGGAGCAGGTTAGAGTAAGCAGGATAATATGCACCTTTGTCCCTGTTCTGTTTCCCAAGACACTAAGAGGCACATGTGTTTTGCTGAGCACGCTCCACTAATAGAATCATAGAAGCATAGGATGGTTTGGGTTCCAGCTACCCTGCCACGGACAGGGACAACTTCCACTAAACCAGGTTGCTCAAAGGCCCATCCAGCCTGGTCTTGAACACTGCCAGGGATGGAGCACCACAGCTTCTCTGGGCAACCTCTACCAGTGCCTCACCTCCCTCATAGTAAAGAATTTTCTCCTAATATCTAATTTAAATCTACCTTCTTTCAGTGTAAAGCCATTCCCCCTTGTCCTATGCCTACATGCCCTTGTAAAAAGTCTCTCTCCAGCTTTCTTGTAGGTCCCCTTTAACTATTGGAAGGCTGCTATAAAGTATCCCCAGAGCCTTCTCTTCTCCCGCATTTGTGCCTGGAATTGCCCCAACACAGATGCAGGACCTTCCACTTGGCCTTGTTGAACTTCATGAGGTTTGCACTGCCCCACCTCTTCAGCTTCTCAAGGTCTCTCTGGATGGCATCCCTTCCTTACTGCACATTGACTGTACCGCACAGCTTGGTGTTGTCATCAAACTTGCTGAGGATGCATTCAGTCCCATAGTCCATGTTTCCAACAAAGATGTTAAACAAGGCTGGTCTCAACACCAGCCACTGAGGAATGCCACTTGTCACTGATCTCTGCTTGGACTCTTTGAGTGAGACCATCCAGCCAATTCCTTACCCATCGAATGGTCCATCTGTCTCTCCAGTTTAGAGAAAGAGATGCCGTGTGGGACAGTGTGGGACAGGTTTGCACTAGCCAAGGTATGACATCAGGTGCTCTTCCCTGTGCAGTGGGGATCTGGCCACTGTACTTAGAAGCTTCACTTCAACCCTCAGTGAAGATGTTGATCAGTTCTTCAGAAACAAGCCTTGGCTAGGACACGCTTTTCTTTAATGGTATAGACATAGCTGTTAGCTTGGTCACAACACTGTGCTATCAGAATCTAATGCTTTTTACACTGTAATCACCTCACATCTGCTCAGCAAAGGATGAGCAGAGAAACTCAAGGTTGTGAGTATCCTTATGTCCAAGTTATCATGGACAGGGCTGCAATTTCCGTTATTATTTTGCTCTCTAACACTTCCTGTTATGTGGCTCTGTTTTTAATTGTGGATAACTTTGCCAGATTTTTCAGGACCACATTTTACATGCCAGTATCCTGAATATTTTGGCCATCATGGTTATATTTTGTTGCCCCTTTTCCAGAAGTCTGTATTATTGTTCCTGAAAGATACTGTTCATGTTTTCTTTGGAAAAGGGAAATGGGGGTTGTGTCCTTCCAGTGAAAGGACAATGCTTTAAGAAAGAATGGGTATAAACAAAAGCTTTCTGGTTGCAAATCAGAGAATTCTTGACCATTACAGGGGCAAATTTCTAAAGCAGCATTCTGATGGGATCATGAGTGAAACCCTTTCATGTTTATAGAAATAATTATTTATAAGGAATTACATTATAAATTATTACATTTATGCAGAGAACTGTTATATGATTACTTGTAATAGGAGACTTGATTAAGTGGCTCAGAATAGCCCTTCTAAGAGTTTGTATTTTCTAGTCCTTTGTTCTGTGTTAATATAGTTCACCTTTATAGCTGTAAAATTTCATCCATTTTGGGGTCTTGACTGTTTTAATTATTCTAGTAGTATTCTAGTCCTCAAGACAAACGGTTTTCTTATTTAATTCCAAGAGTAGACCTAACTGGAAAAATCTTTTCTTTTCTTTTCTGGTCATTTATGTTTAAACAGACAACAGAGAACCTTGGGTTTGCCTTTATGATTTTCTACAGTTTTAAATTAAGGCTACAACTTTGCATTCCGTTGTATGAACATCAGCAAATACTGTGTGTTTTCTTTGCAGCTCGCATTTTGAAAGGATATTAACTTATGGGACTGCTGCTTGAGAAACAGACTTCCAGCAAAATCATGATGTATGCTGTATAATGAACTTCAAGGAGTTCAGAATCATACATCCAAACTGCTCTGAATAAAAAGAGAAACATTAACAAGTGTCTCAATCAGTTCAGTGTCTTACATTGATGCAAATAGAAGACAAATAGAAGAGCAAACCTTTCCTCACCTCATTTGGAAGAGTACTGTACAGTAATGCAGCTCTATGGGAGCAACACCTTTTAACAATTAACCCCTGTTTTGAACCTGCTTTTGTTTCAGCATTAGGAAGATTAGTTGGGAGAGATCAAAGAGGTCTTTTAGGGTCAGCTAAATGGTATTTCTCTTTGCTTGCCTTCTGGCTGGTCTTTACACTTATCGGACTTGAGCAAGAAGGATCACGTCACTAGGAGCTCTGTAACCCTGATGCACTAGTCCTGCTGTACGCTGTACCTTTATGCATTTGAAAGTTGGTGCTGATACTGCCACTTCAAAGGCTCCATTTCGCTTCAGGGGATTCTATCTTTAAAGCACTCAACATCAGTGGGAGGATTTTCACGTCATGTCACATCCCACTTTTGAAGTTTCTTGTTAATAGGGGTCGCCTTTGAAGACTTCCCACTCCTGAGAGGTTCTTCTCCCAGTTCTTGTTGCAGGGATGTCTCTCACAAGATCTTTTTAGCATCTCTCCTGAGGATTTTATATCTTTAGGAACATCTCTCAAGAGCTTCTTATTGTTTAGGCCTGGGACTTTAGAAGAGTTTTAATAGCCTTTAACAAGTTCCTGCCTGTGGGCCAGATCATGCAGCCTCTACTCAGTTTTGAGTTCACTGTAACTAACTTACCTGAGTAAGATGAGTGTGGCTTGGACAAAACTTTTCCTGAGCAGTTTTCATCCTTCTCCCATTACTCAGGTTTATATAAAGAGAAAATATTATATATCTATTACAAAAATGAAGACACACTGTTTGTTATAATTGCCATTTTAAATAGTGAGGCACAATTTTGTTTTTATGAAATCAGAAACTAATTCATGCTTAAACCCTGCACCTTTTCAGAGGAAAAATCGCATTGACTTTGTTTTCTTTTGATTCTTTTCCTCTCAGTGCAGCACTTTCTTGCCCAGCCTGGAAAATATCACTGCTTTTAGTATTACAGGCCTTATTGGAAACAAGACGTACCAGAAAACATATTTGAAAGCCTCGTTTCATGAGATTTTGAAATCCCAGAGGTCCACATAAGAAACCAAACTACTGAGTACTTGCATGAAGCAAGTCTTTGGGCTTTTTGAATTTGTCACATGACTAGCATGAGTGTTGTCAGATGAATAATTTCAGACTGTTGGTTCATGATTTGAGAATCTAATTCCTAAATCTTTTTATTTTTTGTAGATAAGCTTTAAGCAAGTCTTTTTTAAGACAAAAAAAAATATTTTTGATGCTTTTTTTATATGTGCAAGAAACAGGCAAACTTGATTTTAAAAGTTTAAAACTGCATTTAAATTACATGAATCTATAAGAAATGCAGGTGTTCTCCTAATCCAACTTGACTTAGAAATGTGCTTTTAGAATTCTCTACTGTCAAATGTCTTTCTTGTTATATGCATGTTTTGTTGTTTTGGGGTCTTTTTTTTAAATTGACCTGCCTTACATTGGGACCTTGAAATATGTGTGAATGGTGGAAAAGATCCTACTGTGGAAAGCTGCAAAGAGAAAAGATGTTACAGAAACATTATATAAGTCAGGCTGCAAGAAATGAAAATGCTTTGGGGAAGCGTCATGGTTAACCCTAGCCAGCATGTACCAGTATGCTGTTTGCTTACTCTACCTTCACAACTCCAGTGGGATGGGGAGGAGAGCTGGAAAAAGGTAAACTCCATGGGTCGAGATAAGAACAGTTTAATAATTGAAATAATGTAAAATAGTAATAATAATAGTAGTAATAACAGTAATAATAATAGTAATAATAATAGGAACTTTAAAAAAACAGGAATGAAACCCAATAAACACAAATGATGCACAATACAATTTCTCACCAGCCACGGACTGATACCCAGCCTGACCCAAGCAGCAATTAGTCTCTTCCGGGTGACTCCCTGCATTTTATATACTCAGCATGATGTGCTGTGATATGGAATACCCCTTTGGCTAGTTCGGGTCAGGTGTCCTGTCGCTGCTTCCTCCCAGCTTCCTGTGCCTCTCCTCACCGGCAGAGCATGAGACTGAAAAGTCCTCAATCAGAGTAAGCATTACTGAGCAACAACTAAAACATCAGTGTGTTATTAGCATTGTTCTCAGACTAAATCCAAAACACAGCACTACACCAGCTACTAGAAAGAAAATGAACTCTATCCCAGTCAAAACCAGGACTGAAGGCTTAATGGGGAAGAAAATAGTTACATGAGCATGGGAATAAATGCAGTCTGGTGTCCAGTGGATTTGTAACTGATTCACTTGTTAACTGAGAAAAAGTACAGCAGGTGCAGTCTGAAGACCTTAGAAGACCTTGACTGAGACTCAGAACAATGATGGACATTTCACTAATGAGGTGGTCCAGGGAGACAACTTACTGAAGCAGGGGAGAAAGGAGTTTGGCTGAGATGTGTTTTGAAGTACCTGAGAGAGAGAGCAAAGTACCAGCTCTAGGAGTTGCAAAGTAAATGTGTGTGGAGCTGCTTCAGAGCAAAGGGCTCAGAGGTAGTTAACTGACAAAACCCTTGCAGGTAGGGAGGAATTCAGCTCCTTGAAAAGAAAAAAAATAGACACAACAGGCAAGCGGATAAACTTAAAATAGTGAGGAAAAGAGGCTGTGTGAATGAGAAAAGTTGAAGGCCACTGATCTTCATTTTCAGATAGAAAAGCTCTTCTTTTGGGAGCTCACAGTTGAAAACTTAATGTAAAAGTTTATTTTTAAATTAAAATTATTCTAAAATTCTGCATTATTGGCATGTCATAAAATGGATCATGTGTAATAACTGATATTATAAAATTAAAAGTACTTGCATTTGAATAGGCTTTCATTTTAAAATGCGTTCAGCGTTTTACAGAGAAAATTGTATGTGCTTATTGAAGACAGAACAAAGCGAGATCATGTCCTACTACTAATGCATCTACTGGCATGTCAAGGTCTTTATTTTTTCTTATGATATTAAAAGTTCTGTAAAAAGCTATTTTAGTTCAAGGTTTCAAGGTTTTTCTTTTCAACAAACATAAGTTACTCTGAAGAAGAAAATAGATGTGCTACTTAGTTCAGTAGCAGCTGGTTGTAATATCCTGGGAAATATGTTCTTGCCAAAGAACAATATTAAAAGCAAAACCCTTACTGCTTTATATATGAATTGGATAAAAGTAACATAAATGATTTGATGACTATATATTGAAATAAATATATGTTTAAACTAAATATTTTTTTTCACAAAACTTCTTTGGTTTTCACTGGAAAATTGTTTCTTTAAAGGATTCCAGCACTGTCTAGTCATATCAATTTCCAAGGCTAAAAAAGCCCTTAAATTACTTACAATATAGATGCTAACCTTACCAGTACTCATACTGTCTTAACGTCTGATAACCAGGCTTATGCCCAAGTGTGAGTCTCCATTATAACTGGGTTTGTTTAATCTCCCTCACCTGAATTCTCAAACACAATTTTCTATCTCTCCTTTCGAAGATACTGATGTTTTCATGAGTAATGTCAACTTCTAACTAAAAATCAATCAGATTTTTTCCTTGTCTCACTCTTTCTGAAATCAAGACTCTTCCAATCTAAAATTACTCACATTCATATTGTATGCAATAAATTTTCCACTTGTAATGAGAAACTATTGCGATAAATATCAAACATGACTTTGAATGAAATGCAGAGCCATACAAGGCATAGTTACTAGGGGATTCCATCTTGAATAACATCAGAATCATTTCTGAAGCTAAGAAAGAAAAGATAATTTGAAGCAGACATAGCTAGCTGGCAAAAAACCCAAAACCCTCACCAAAGAAAAACATCTCCAAGAATGGCTTCACAGTGTAATCTCAAGCAGCAAAATCTGCTTGCTTAAGGACCTATTAATCATAGCACAAAATGATGCCCAATTTACATAACTGAGCAGTGGAATATAAAATTTGGCTGAGGTAAAGTGATCATTAATTAAGCAGCTCTGTAAGTGGCAATGAGCTTCTCTGTTCTCCCTGAAATTTCTAGTGCATACCCAATAATTTCACATGGGATTTGGGATATCTTGCAGGAATTAGCTGGCACTTGTCTCCTTGTTTCTCATCTCTGTCGTGCCCTTAATAATGCATGTTGCAGGAGACACGGTTGATCTTTTCCAGACCCCGCAGATGAGCCCTTGAGAAGCTCCTCTCTTAGAAGTTGTAAGTTGCATATATCTGAAGCTTAGTATGTGCCTGTGATGATTTAAAGCTGGAGATTTGCTGTTGGGAGCAAGCTTGACAGTCCTGGGCCCTCAGAGACATCCCCATTCCCAGGCATTCCAGTGGATATATGTGTTCCCAGTATACTGGCTGCACCTGGCACTGGGATTGGAGCATGCACAGTGCTCTTTGCTCTCCTGCAGACTACTTAGATGTTATTTGCCTGTGTTTCATTTCAAAACAGCATGATAAAAAACATCCCATAACACTGTAATTGCTGCTGTACATGCCACAGCCATTTGGCACCTCAAGGTCACAGTGGAGGGATAACCTTGAACTCTGCAGTTCGCAAGGACTGAGTCCCAGCCATGACGTTGACTGGGAACACTGGGACTTCTCTGTACAGGTCAACTGGTAAAGCAAATATTTCACACAGATATTAGTTCATATTCGCATGAGGGGTTTTTTTTTGTCTTTAATTAAGGCAATTCATCTTCAGAAACATCTGAAGTTGCATAATAACGTGTTTTCATTTTAGTTCCTTTGAAGAGGTTGCAATTAGTGTATCGAGTTACCTAATGAATGATTAGAAGCAAATAATGGCTCACGGTTATTGTTTCTTGCTGAGGCAAACATCAATTCATTGTTTACAGTTCACTGTTGTTTTGAAGGTTATCTCAGCAATCACAAAGGTGAAAGATTGTTCTCTTTTGTTATGAAATGAAAGGTTTAGATTTTGGATTACAGAGTGGCAGAAAAACCATTACTTTTTAGCAGAAAAAGTAACATGCTGCCAAATTGCTTTAGGTTAACACAAATCATTTGCTTTGAACACCACCAGAATAAATGTTAGTGGAGGGACTGGATCTTGGATTTTTTCATGCCAATTTCTGGCTAACTGTTTTGGACTGGTTCCTTAAATTGTGCTTAGCTTTGGCTATAGTTTTACCACTATCAATAGGAAACTACTCTAAAGACAATAATTGTTGCTTACAAATTGTTCAGATAGAAAGAGAGAATGTCAATATTTATCCTAAAAACTAATCATTGGAAAGCTTCTGTAACAAAACTATTTCTTTTCACTGGTAGCTGCATAATATTATTGTTTTGGAAAAGTAATATTGCCAGTATTATCAATCATTATAAATCTTTGCATTTCGTATATGATTCTGTGTCTAATACTTGGATTTTAGTTTTGCATTAAAATACACTGTCTTGCAAAAAGTTGATCTCTGTTAGGATCAGGTAGCAGTTTTTTCAGTCACTGGTATTTTAAAGCTTCAAATTGATTAGAAAAATGGCAGACACAAAAGTTCTGTCCCCAGAATTACAGTTTTTGGGTCAAGGCCACAATATACCCCGTGTTTGAGCAGATGAAGTGGCATGAGAGACATTTTAGTAGTCAGTCGTTTACTTAAGGTAACCTCTGTCTTACCACCTTTTCATTTCACCCATTGAGAGAAACCTAGAGACACATGTTGAGCCAGACTGCTGTGCTATATGGGTGGAGAATAATCTTAAAGGCTTCCTAAATCAAAATTCTGTGTAGGCATATGATAAACTCGCAGCATGTAGGTTTCTGGGTACAGCATTACAAACAACATAGATATTTGACATAAATATTCATACACATTTTATTGCTCTTGTTTCACCAACATGACAGGTGCTTGCAAATGCTTTGGGGGTAAATGATGAAGCAGGTGTTAAATGGGGTACATATAGGTGCTATTTCTCATTCAGGTGTCCCAAGCAACTGGTAAGGGCGAATGTGGAGAAAACTCCACAGAACAAGGGGCAAATACAGACTTCCAGGAATACAGATGTTTGCACACATCTGGAACATGCTTGATTTCTGCCAAAATTGCATTTACAGCTTAGTTGTTGCCCACAGCTGTCTTTATTGCTGTACAGGGCACAGAAAACAAATTCCAAGTCCTGAAGAAAGTTATAATCTCACAGTAGCAAGGGAAAGGAAAAAAAGGTATGAAAAGATGGGCTGAAGAGATAAAGTATGCCAGCTGGCTGAGGTGACACAAAACTAGTTCCATGGTTATGGTATTGTGAATTGTTCATCTTTAGTCAGACTGTAAATCAGTGAAGGATCTCTAAATACTAGGACAAATTTATCTTCCTTCTGTCCCCTTATTTTTTTCTCTTTCTGCTGTGACAATAAACCATGTGAACTGAGTATATTCCTGATATCTGTAATTAGCATCTCAAGCTTTTTAAAGAGAGGGAAAAAAAAAAACCACCAAACCAAAACCCAGACAAAAATGATCTATTTTTGCAAGCAAAGTTTCATGTAGCCCAGAAAACATCCTTGCAGCTAAACATAATGAAAGTTCACTGTCCTGCCAACAGGCATTACTTAAGGGATCTGCCTTTGGGATGGATAATAACAAATCCTAAGCAAAAAAATCACTTCATGCATGTATGTGCTAAAGCTACTCAACTACTAGCAGAATGAGCACTGGCTACCCTGGGAGGGAAAGTGCATGATGGATATTAATTAACAAAGAGAGGGTCTATCATGTGTTTGCTCAGGGCTGGGTGAAATATCATGAACATGGGCATGGTGAGGTCCATTGCTGTCTCAGAAGCCTGAGATGACTCTCATAACAGCCAGGGAACATACCTTGAATTCTTGATGTTTTCCAGGTAATACAAGCAATGTACAAATTAAGGGTTTGTGGGTTTTTTTAAGCCAAGGTATTTTTTGTCTGTTCTTGATATGTGGAGCGCACAGAGCATTGCAGGCAGAGTCTCCACTTATCTCTGCTGTTGCTGCAGTGCAGAGCTTCAAGCTGTGCGCTTGGTCTCTGTAATTCTTCCTTCACACTCTGTTCCTGGTTAATAAATGTAGCAGAGCATCATTTCCATTTTGCACTGGTAGGCCACTTTCCTTTCAGCACATCAGTCACGGAAGCAGTAGGGAGCTGGGGAGGGGATGAGGGGGCCATCAGTTGCAGAAACACCCTTCAGTTATGGGGCACAAAGCCACCTTTCTGCAGGGATGACACAACTTTCATGGCCTCATCTTGAGTCCTGAAGGACCACGTGTGGGGATGCTGCAGGAACCTGTCTGCCAGGTGTCACTCTGGCCCTGCTCATATGGGCATTCCTGCCAACACACACAGTCATTTCCTGGAAATCTGGGAAAAGGAAAAGCTCAGGTGGGAAGTTTTAAGAGAAACATCTTTCATCTCTGCTGGTGTAGAAGAGAAATGATGAAGATGTTATGTTAGCAACTATCAGAAATAGAGAATAAAATATATTTGAGGGGAGAGTAAGGAAGAGTTTACACGTATACTAATACCTCATTAGTTTGGAAGCCTGCCAGGGCTACAGATTGCCTCTTAAACAGTTGCTGATCTTCCATTAATATGCCTTCTCCCATCTAAATTCCTTCACAGTGTTGGCCTCTGTAAGCTCTTGACAGTAAGTTCTGCAGTTGAATTTTGAGTCAGGCTAACAGCAGTTTAAATTTGTCACCAGATACTTTCACTGCACCTCCCGTATTGTTCATGGCTTTCCACTATTTCCCTTTCTGCCGTTTCTTTCACCCTGTTTCCCCATCTGCTCATGTGCTTTCCAAACAGAGGGTTTGTGTGGAGGCTTTTTGGTACCCCAAATCACCCCTTCTGCCCTTCTTTGTATCTTTGCCGTCTGAAGAGGTCTTGCAGGGCTGCATGCCATATCCAGGATGTGTCACACTGCGAATTTATGCAGGGACCCAAAGAGAGAACATTTTCCCTGTGCCTTTTCTGATAATTCTAAATGTTTCATTTGCCTCTTTGACTGCTGCAGGGCATTGAACTGACGCTTCAAAAAGAATCCTGTCCTCAATGACTTTAAGATCTCTTTCCTGAGTATATAAAACAAAGGAAGTTTTAACAATAGAGAAAAAGACAGCAATAATTTATTAAAAACACCACAACAGGGAGTCACCAGTGTAAACATGCAAATAAGCCAAACACTTGCTCTCATAGTATCTGCATCTGCCGCTCCTTGCAGTTTTGGCACAGAACATCTCCTGACCAAATGCTTTTATCTTTCTCTGTTTTGTGAATGCTTTTTTCCCCTTTGGGTCTCCATTGCCTCTGGCAAACAGCTTGTTCCCACCAGCTGATGATGCCACTGGGAGAAGTCTGTCTCATGCTTTTTGTCCAGTCCTGGTACACTGTTCCTGCCCTGGGCAAGCCCAAAGGGTGCCACCCAGCCTACCACTGAAATCTCATCTCTCTGTGTGTAAATGAGGGTGGCAGAGGGAAGGAGGGGAGAGTCACTATAGTGGTTGACTCTGCTTTCTTACGTCTTCCGCATGCATTTGAATGGCAAAATCTTCCACCTAACTCCTTTTCTCTTATCATTTCATATCTGAAACTTACAGCTTCTACACCTCATGCAGTGAGAAGCAACTCTGTTCTGCTCTGGTGATGTGTGAGTGCCACTTTGTCTTGGTTACCTCTTCCGGTTTCACCAACATCTGGTGTCTTCTGCATTCTCGTTCTGCATTCACATCTGTGCCTCTTGCAAAGCTCGGCTGGCACTAGAGACCTGAGTCTACATAAGTTGATTTTTTTCTCATTGCCGTATGGATATTAAAAATCATCATGCAGAAGTGTTACAGCAGGGATTAGCTCCTCCTTAGATACCTCTTCCTTTTTTCCCAGGCTGTCCTATCCTACAGTAAGTAAAAATGGCTGTTGGGTAAAGCCCAAATTCATATTGACTAGGTCTGTGGGTCTAAGCATGTGTCACCTACCATGCTCCAAGCTCTTGGCCCCAAGAACTTAAATTAGGGATCTGTTGAGTAGCACCTCTGTATTGAAATCAGGACATGGGAAACAAGGGGTCAGGAAGAAAAGTCTCTTCAATATCCAAGTCTTGCCCTAATGTGAAGATGAGATACGGGCAGTGATTTTATCCAGGTTATAAAGTCTCTCCAGGTTTCTAACAAGTCCTTTTTAAGTGTCTATTAATAGTATGATATGGTTGGATTTCTTTATCTGTGTCATAAGGGTTTAAAGGATTTTAACAAAAGCAGCCCTGTATCAGCATGCATAGGTTCATCTCTGCAAACAAATCTGTTCCCACCTGTTCTCTGGTTTTTCAGGTAGCAGCAGAGCTTTCCCCCATGTGCTTCAACATCAATATGCTACAGTAAAATGAACCTTATAAATAGTACATTGCCATAGGTAATATTAGTGCTTCAACTCACTTTGCAAACATGCACTACAATGTGTGCCTTACAATTCTTCACAGGTGGATAAAGGGAGAGAAACATGTAAGCTTATTTTTAACAAACATGCTTGCCTCTATCACAACTGTAACAGAGGTGTCGTTACCAGCACTTAGATTTTTAGGTTTAGCATTCTGTTTTCATAACTGCATTATCAAATTATGCCTTAACATAGACTCAAGTTGGCCAACACACAGTTCAAACCTGCAGGCTTGACTCACACAATGTTTTCCTGTGACGTGTATAGGGAATCCTCACCCCAAAGTTCCTTGCAGCCTTGATCCTGTCTAAACAATTCTTACACGGTGAGGAACAGATGTACAACCCTCCAGAGCAATGTGGTTATATAGGGAAGGTGCCGTATCCTGCATTGTGTTCCTGAGAACAGTCTGTTGTTGGAAATGCTGGGCTTTGATTTACGGCCACAAATACAGACTATTCCTTTGTGCTCTGAGATCGGAAACCAAACAAAGTACTGTGTGAGGCATGTGACACACCAAAACCTGCTGTTTCTGCTGGCTTGGATGGTGCTACTGAGAGCTGAACTTCTTGGCCTCACTTTCCTCTTCTGTTACTGTTACCACCTAAGTGGTGATGCCGCCTGATGTGTCTGAAGCTAATTTATGATCCCTAAAAAGAGGAAGTGTACTGCGGTGCATAGAGGCAAAACTCCAAAACCCAGTCTGGAAGTAAAGGTTGATTTTTGGTTAACCAAAGCATCCTCTGTCTTGAGCACTACTAGAAACAGATGTGTCCATCCTCCTAGCAGAACATGAAACAAGGCATAGGACACTGCTCAAGAACTCAGCAGTTTGGCTTTGTTTAGATGAATAGCTCCCACTAAAATAAGTTCTATATGTATTGCTGAAGATCAGGGCCATTGAGGCAAGGCAATCTTAAGAAACCATCCAGTGAATCTTTAAAACTGTTTTCTATTAGAGTTAAGCTATAACTAATGCTCCATTAAGATGGCATACTGGAGTCCTTGGAGACTCTTTAGGTACCCACTTAAGGGAAAAGCTGCTTAATTCTAGTATGCAGTGAGTATTTGGACAGTCCTTGCCTTTTTCGCTGGACTCTCAAGTGAGTCATGTAATCTTATTGTCTTTGTTCCCACCTGTGAAAGTAGGAGAAGAGCCATAGAGTAAGGCACTCGGGAGTGCTCAGACACTGTGATGATTATGACAATGAGAGGGGAACATTTTAAGCATCTGGATAAATCTGAGCTCAATGCTACAGGAGGGCAAGCATGGCATTCATGCCAGGTGGCATTTGTGTGGCAGCCCTTCCCATTTCCCACTCCTTCAGGCTAGAAATTTAGCTCAGGGATATTTGTTGCCTCCTATTGACATTCTTTCCAGGTTTAGTACTCTGTTTTCTGAGGAATTATTTAAAATAAATTAAACTGTGATGTGAAAAATTTTAACTCAAGGCTATTCAATGTATCGACAGATTTCTTTTTCCTGGGTACAAATTAATAGCTCTTTCCAAAACAGTTACTGCTGGGAACTCCTGTTTAATTTATTAATTTCTGAGGTTCAAGCCAGGTTGGGGGCAGAAACAAAGAGAGGGAGCATATGGATTTTTTACTGAACTGCCTTGTTTTTCAGTCTGGGATATCTGCTTACAATGTTAGCTATTCTGTGCAGAGCTGGGATAAATATTCATCCAGCTCTGATATTCATATACTATCACATACTTACAGACATGTTAAGAATGGTCAAGTCTTACACCCCAGAGTACAACTCACTCAGTTGACTCCTACCGCTTCCAGTGTACAACCTGATGTGTGAGCATCAAGCTCAAACCAGGAAGGCCACTGCAAACCTTGCGTGCCTGAACTCTGTCACTCTCCCGCTGTCCTATGGGAGATCAACTTAAACCTTTCTTCTAGATAGTGCCTTTGTCCTCACAGTGCTCCCTGCCTGATCTCATCCAAGATCTGCCTGAGATTTGCAAAACATGGGCTCAGAGAACCAAGCTAAAGGTTTCATGCTGCTTATGTACCAAGGTCTTTTCTGCAGTGTGCTCCTGTATAAATGTGGGAATTCAAAACAAGTATTGTGAGCCATGTTCCAGCCTGCATGC
Source organism: Coracopsis vasa (assembly GCA_026283785.1). Taxonomy (NCBI): domain Eukaryota; kingdom Metazoa; phylum Chordata; class Aves; order Psittaciformes; family Psittacidae; genus Coracopsis; species Coracopsis vasa. The sequence continues at coordinate 16,013 of JANHGB010033602.1, forward strand.
CTGGGCCTGCTGATACAGGCTGCTATTTGGCTAGCAGCACTAATCAATCAGGCTTCAGGAGTGGACAGAAGTATATTCAGCCAGCAGGCTGAGCCATAAAATCTAAAACTCAGCAAGAGGTTCTTATAAATAGCATGAAACAAAGTAGTGAAAATTAATCCTGTGTATCTGCGGGTTTTTTTAGGTTAGATCCTTTTTCAAGATAGAAAACAAAGGTCTATTTCTGCAGCAGTCATGAAGGTTTTTCACTTTGACTTATCACTTGTAAATGATTTCAGGGGAAAAAAAATGAAAGGTTGAAAAAGAAAGAAAGAAAGAAAGAAAAAGAAAAAGAAAGAAAGAAAGAAAGAAAGCGAAAAAGAAAGAAAGAAAGAAAGAAAGAAAGAAAGAAAGAAAGAAAGAAAGAGAAAAAGAAAGAAAAAGAGAAAGAAAGAAAGAAAGTTAAAAATCATTCCTGCTTTCTCTTCTTCCTTCTTGCTGCAGCCTTGGCTAGATCACGGCAGCACAAAGAGTCTATGTGGCATTTGGCACAGCCAAGGTGATGAGGAATGTTGGCAAGGGTGAGCGGGCAGTGAGGTGGTGGAGGGTGGGTATGTGTGGTGCATCCTAAAGAAGATCAGGCACTGATGAAGCAATTTTTTCTTCTGCCAGCAACTGATCCATTTTGCAGTTCCTGCCCATTCCTCCTCCCTCCTCAGAAAAGGCTGATATCCCCACCTCTGTGCTGGATGCCAATGAGCTCTTTGTGTAGCTGCCCTCTAATCGTGCCAGGAGACAAACCTGGGGAGAGAGCAGAACAGCTGTGGGGATAAAGAAACATCTTAAAACCTGAAAAGTGAGTAACACCCTTGATCATGGAAATGGTGATGGACAGTTTGTTTTCCATTCAGCAGCTCTTGTTAATGGGAGGGACCAGCTGATGAAACTGGCCTTGGTTGTATGAGCAGGGAGTAACATCAAGAGCTGGATCCACCCACGAATTGGGCATAAACATTGAGTTTTGTAGCCTTTTCTGTAGCACACTCAAAAGTACAAAGACAAGGACACAAGCTGTGTAAGAAACTGGACAGGTAGTAGATGCACTGGCAATAACAGCACTCGGGAAACAGAGCTCAGACTGTTGGCACTTCTCCACGAGCCTCCAGGAATCTCAGCAGGATGGGGCTTTTAGGGAATGTCAGGAAAAGGGAGATTATGTCCCTCAAAAATAACTCATGTTTGTTTAACAGCTTCCAAGTGAATTTCAGATTCAGCTCCATGCTATTATCAAACATGAAATAGGTGCTAATGCAAAGGAAGGAGAAGCAACTGTGTGCACAGTTACTGTGCCAGCACTTTCTAACCTTTTGAAATCTTTCATGCTAGGTATCTAATGCTGGCAGTGTCCAATAGAGAAAGGGAAAGAGAGTGCAGAGAAAAAAAGGATGTTTCATTGGCATTGGCTCTTCCATCAGCATCACTGGTGGCTGAAGGGTGCGTGTTACTCCATTAAAGAAATAGGGCTCAAAAAGTAAGGAAAGCGTTTAAAGCAAAATAAGCTATCAGTTCTCCTTCCCTGCCTTTCCTTTCCTGCCCTTGGAGGATTTTGATTAGACTGCTGTCTGATAAGCCTGAAGGAAAGACCTCTGTTGTTCATCTCTGCCTTATGGATCTGTGCCAGGTTTCTGGTCATATTTATACTGACTTGTCCCTAGCATGATAGAAAAAAATATCCTATTTTTAGCAAACAGAGAGATCTAGCATATGGCATGCAGTCTATCATCCTGAGGACTGGATGCCACACTGCATAAAAGAAGCAGGGTCATTTGGGATCACTGCTTGGATGGGAAGACCTCCAAGGACAATCTCTGTGGTGTCAGTGTTTCAAGAGGTGATGTTCTCTCTTCTGAGCCTGTGCGTCATCTTGCTTAATGACACTAAAATCTTTTATGTGAAGCAAAAGTCATGGTCCTCACTACTTTTGGTCAGGTTTCAAGTTTTACAGCATCTGCAATGATTTTTCAAAAGGGTGCCTCTGCCTCCTCAAAAAATACCTTATGGCCATATCTCCTGAAAAGCTGTCTATGCACTTACTCATTGTCTTGTGAATTCTTTGGCCAGTCTGGCTCTGGAGGATATGAGATGTTTAAGGAAAAATAAGTGCTGTGTCCTTATAAAGAGGTGATGGGTTCTTATTTAACTATACACACCTTTGTGCCTTTGCCATTCTCTCCTACTTCTTGAATATGTTACCCAGAAAAGAAGGGCACTGCAAATCTGTTGGTTAACACCACCATAAAATTGGCGTATTATCATGCAAAAGCTAGGGAAAAAGATATTTTGACCTAATTTCTCAGGTGTGTGGATCTAGAAGAGCACATGCATGATCAGAACAGGCATGCACATGCATGGATATTTGGTGATGCCTGTAGATGTCACTGCTGTAGACTGCTCAGGAACTAAAGGGTGATGGATACATAGATGGACTGAAGTGCTCAACTCTGATCTAGGTGCTTTTTCTTTTGTCATAAATGATTTTTTCTTAGTAGACCCAGAAGTCCAAGAGTCACCAACCTACAGTGGTTGGATGTGACATTAGACCAGTAATTTCTAACTGTATCAAAATCCATAGATTTTCTAGATGGCATCTAATTGTTCAGGATAAAATGTCAGTCATGTAGACTCAGCCTCTTTTTTAGTTATTTGAGGTCTCCTTCTTTAGATATTGCAGAGATGCTGACATATCTCAGGCCATCTTGTCCTAAAAATTGCCTATTCCTAAAGTAACTGTTATATGAATTTTGTTTTGGTAGTGACCACTGATTATGAAGATAGTCTGACATTGCTAGTTTAGGTAAAAATGTCTTCTGTAGAGCTCTTTTTAAGTGCAAATGATCAGAGTAGATGAGGTAACTCTTATTTTCTTGCCATATAAGTCCTGCCAACTCTAAATCTGGAGGCATCTTGAAGTATTTATGAGCAAAAACTTCCCAAGCGTTACCTAATTTGGAAGATTATGATAAACTGATGTTCATAAATATTCATTAAGAATATCTGCCTTCCTAAAAGAAAGGTGACAAATGAAGCAGTGGCCTTTTCCTCTTCCTTTTCTTTCCCACATTGTACTCTTCTTTCCACGTTAGGGAAAGAAACATTCCTATTTCTTCCAGACAGGTGCCTTTGCAAACCTCTTTCAGCTGCATACTGATATTCCCTAGATATTGCATAGGGTGATTTCACCTTAATAAAAATAACATAAAAGTTCACTTTTTCACAAGCTGCATAATGACATTTCTTGTTTATTCTTGTATAGAAACTCTCACAAGTGGCTGAGTTTCCTAAAAATGCTGGGGTTTTTATTGTTTTCATTGGAAGGGATTTTTTCCTTTCTTTGAGGGCTTTGAGAAGTTTTCTGTTTATTTCTTCATTTGGTTCATGGACATGTGCAAACCTGTTCTGTCTACAATTTCCCTGCATAAACCTCACACAGATTGTTTCATTGGTGCTCCCTAGCAGGTCTATTTCCACCCCTTCTGAAAGGTTTCTGCCTCACCTCTGACAGTAATTCCCAGACTAAAACTTCTAGCACTATGTCAAAAAAACCCTAAACCAATTTTTATTGTCCTTAACATGCTGAGTTAGAATTTTGTGATGATGTGGATTCAGGAGCTGTTATTAAAGCAGCAGTGTTGTGCCTGCAACACAAATCAAGGGAAGGTCTGGAAGGGAAAATATAGTGCTCTCTTAGAATGAGCCACCCTCACTTTCAAGACAGAGCTCCAGGCTTACACAGTGCCTCTGTTTACACTGATAGTGAGACACTGGCCTAAATCTGCTGCCTATAAAGATGGTATGTACTGTACACTCTGTATTCTGTACAAAAAGCTTCAGTTGACCCCAGAAGCTGTCCAGCCACATCTGGGATGTTCTGCTGAACTGCAGGGTTTGCTCCTAAATCTCCCCATCAGGCCTGTCTGTTCCTATGTTGTGTTCAGATCGCCCTTGAAAACTGCAGGCTTTGAGCAGTTGCCATCAGCAAATACCAGCACTGCATCTCCTGCTTCTGATTTCCATCCCTTCTGCATCTGACCTCTTGTCCCCATTGTCCACTTTTAAAAACAAGCCCAGTAGAAGAAACAAGACTGTATATTTCACTGTAAATATCTGTTATAAAGGAAGGAGGAGAAACTTGACAGTTTCATTTGAGAGCAGTTGTCAAAGTTGATCTGAAACAGCTATCAATAGATTGGTAGACTTACCTTTAAGGCAGTCTGCATAGGCATTCAAATATTAACACCTTAGCGTTGCTCTCAGAGGGTCTTTACTCTCTCGTTAACATCAGGGATGTGCACTGAGAATTTATGATCAGAAAATACAGCATGTCTTAGAGATGGAGACATTCCTAAATGCCTGAGTTAACTTCAAGTGCGATATGCTTAAATACAATAGCAGATCCAATCAAAGCACCTTATCTGCTCTGAGCTTTGTTGTTAAGGCCTCTCTGTAATCTGGATCATTTTCAAACTTCTCCTTTGCAATCTCCACAGCCTCTTAGCTCTCCCACTGCCCTGATGCCTCTTTTCAACAACAGAAAATGCATTTTTTTCCCTTTTTTTTCTGTTTCTTCAGCAAATTCTCATTATCCCTTCTTGCTTTTCCACAAATCTTGAAAGGCAACTGAGTGGCAAGTAGTTATTGTAGATGCCCATCATGGGGCCCATCAGTTCTGCCAGCTATTCCTGTGCCCCTTTGATGACGTTGGAAGTCTAATTCCTTGTGTGAGGGGGGCTTCACTCCCCAGAGCACATTGTGCGTCCCAGAGAGAACAAGCTCTGATTGTGTTGCCAGTCAAAGTACAGTGGAGATGCTGCTGGGGCTGATAATGGGAGATATAAAGGTGGCTGAGATCACAGACTGAGGAGGGGAAGGAGAGAAAGACAGACAAACCAGATCGGAGTTCAGTGGCTGAGAAGAATAGCGAGGCTCAATTGGAGGATGGTGGAATAGAAAAGGAGTTTCCATAGAGGTGGTGGAAAAGAAAAAGAATGGCATTTTATCAGATCAATAGATGGCTGAGATTTTTCTTTGAGTGTTGACAGACCTTCTGTTTTTTGAACTGGTTCATTGGCTTCTAGCCCAACATTTAACGCTCCAAGGCAAGCTACTGCTTGTGGTGCTTTAAGGCAGAGGGAGCATGTTAAAAATACCAACTTATAATTACTTCAATATGGGTAAAAATTAAGATTTTTTTCTATTTCTTTTTCTCTTTCTTCTTTCCCCTTCCTACTCCTCCCTCTCTTTCGAAGGATGGGTAACCAGCTTCAATGAAAACCAGCTAAAAATCAAACAACTTTTCTTCCAGTTTTAGAAAATGTTTCCAGCTGGGGAAAGGCCTTTGAACAGAGGCAAGGCCACCAGCCATTACAGGGACAGAGTGGAATAAGGGATTGTGAAAAGGTTATCAATGAGCTGAAAGACTTATATCTAGAAACAAAATGAGATCAGAAATACCTTGATTACTGAATTTTAAAAAATAAATTTAGTGGACTTTTCCTGACTTTCCATTGTCATTTTTTCCATGTTCAGTATCCTTTACATAATGTATTTCTGTATAATTGTATTCCATTAACCAGGTGTACTGTGAAAAGCTGTGTTGACTTTCAGGTCCATTGAATTTATCCAACAATGAAGATCTGGCAACATACACGATACTGTGCAATTAATGCAAACCTCAGCTGTAAAACTAGGCTTCAGATTTAAATCTCTGGTTTTTGGAGGTGATAGGATTTGAGACTCTCTTCTTATCAGTATTTGATAAGACTGAGAATGAAGCAATTAATTATGACTGAGCACATATGAAGAGGGTGAGAAAAGATGAGTGCAGGCCATCTTCAATAAAATAAAACAAATGATAAACTAAACTAAAATGATGAGGCAGAGTTTAAAAGGTAGATGATAAAGAGATGGAGGGAATGACAACCCTCAAAAAAACCCAGTTCTTTGAAGACTCAGGTTTCATTTTCAGTTCTTTCCTAAAGCTGTTTCCAGAATGCTCTAGAAATGTTCCCACTTGTCTGCACTTTCTAGATCCTTGGGATTCCATCCTTAGCCTGACAGCCTGCCACTTAGGCCTGAATACATGCAGAGAAGATACAAATGTCTGTGGGGATCTCTAATAATGAAGTACAGTATAGAGGTTAATAGGATGAATGATCCATTGTGTTTCAGTTCTTGCTTATTTTGC
>JANHGB010033606.1:0-29012 GCA_026283785.1 Coracopsis vasa
GTTAGGGTTGGAAAGGACCTTAAGATCATCTAGTTCCAACCCACCTGCCATGGGCAGGGACACCTCACACTAAACCATGTGTGGACTCTGTCCAAAACCTTGTAAGCCTCAAAGAATGGTTATATCACTTCTGCTTAGGAGATAAAAAGTGCAAAGCAAATCTGATGTTGAGCTCTGCACTGCAAATGGGCAGAAGCTAAGTTACTTATTTGTGGAAGAATCTATTTTGAAGTGCAGATTTTTAAATGAGAAAAAAATCCAAAAGCATTAGAAATTTCTCCCAAAAAATACCTCTAAAATATTACGTCAATCGATATATTTTGTTTTGATGAAATTCAAAGTTTTTGGGTTTTTTATGTTGCCTGGTTAAAAAACTAAGAAGAAATGAAACGAAAAAAGACACTTCATCTGAAAAGGCTTAAACAGAATATCTTGCTGCTATAAAAGCCTTTCTTTAGTTTTAAATTCAGTCCACACTCTCATGAGAACCTGCACTTATTATGAAACATCTTATATTGAATTAATATGTAATTTCTCATCTTCTCTCCTTAGTTCATTATTTTAATTACAGCTTCTCTGTAAATGTATGTACCTTGCTCTCCTCTACTGCCAGGAGCAGCATATGAGAACTGACGAGTGCTTACTGCAAGCAATGTCAATACTACTTTAAAAAGTGATTTTAGCATCTTTGAAGAGTATTTTTTCCTATGCACATCTGTGAGCCAAACAGCCCTGCATCAGATGTGCTAGTCCCAGAGTGCTTATGTCTGCTTACATCAGGACTGGATTTGGCATGGTGTCTGCCTCTGGACATATGTTGGATTTCACCAGGTGCTGCTGTCTACTGTCTAAACTTATATTAATCATTCTTTGCATGAGCTGAACATGTTTGCAGGTTTATTTATGCTATAAAATGTCTTTCCACTATGGGTAACTCTGCCTCTCACAACGCATTTCAATGAAATGTATGTATTTGCAATCTGGAGACTTTCCATTCTGGAGTGACTGTGTTTTACTATGATGACTGGAATTCCAGGAGCTGTTCACTGTGCTCCACTCTCTCACTTGTTAAGCCACTGATGCCTTGAACTGATAAATCAGGATCCCAGGTCTAAGAGCCCCAAGCAGTCATTGCCCAGATGAAGTATCCTTTTCCTTATGTGAAAATCTGTCAGTGTTGACTGTAGACTAAACTTTGTAGTGACTGAATGTAAAATGGACTTCATGGTCTCATTCCTTGAACTACCAGAAAGTGCTTAATGTGCAGGCAAAATGATACATTTATTTTTTAAATCCTACTAGTTTGACTGTGCTAAGCACAACTGTATATATTTATTTCTCACCTGGAATCCAATGGATTTGAATCTCCAAACAAATGCTCAGTAGCCTCTGCTCATCCAAACTTTTTCCAGAATGGTGTTTATATTTCAACACAACTCTAATATTTATTTTTTCCAGCAAATGTCAATAACATATAATTTTCATTTAGTAAAGCTTTTTTTGGTTTTGTTTCTGCTAAATCATCCCAAATAGAAGACTTTAAATGCTCAAGAGAGAGTTGAATGGTACTTACTGTTCAAATGTTTCTTTGTTGTAGTAACAAATCTTTAAATGTAGCCCTGCTCCCACAAAAACAAAGCCCTGATTAATTTCATATTTATCTCAACAGCTGTGTCAAGGAAGACCTGCCAGATATTGATCCAAATATAGTATATGTGCAACAGTAAAAGAGGAAGAGGGCAAATGGGTTTATATGAAGACATCATTTGCCAGCAGAAACTTAATAGGAATGTGAAAAATTATAATATTCACTCTCCAGATTTGGCTTTAACAGCTGTAATCATGCATTCTTGGACACAGCTGTGTTTTATATCTTTGCTATTTGAATGAAGACAGGAAGCTTCTCAAATAGTGTTTATTTGCTCAATTAAATAGGAGAGTGAATTCCTGCAGAGCTTTGTCCCATTTCTGGCCTGGGGTGTAATGATGTCGATCAGGATTTTTACCTAGGTACAAGACAGCACAACACAACTCTGCTGTATCTTGACAGAGATACCATATGGGACTTACACCTCTCACAACTCTCAGGAGTTCACAAGATCACGGTTACGTATTGGGAAAAGGTTCTTACACGTAGCTGATGTCTGAGTTCTTCCTAGCTTACATCACTTTACAGCAGAATTGCTTTGACTTCAGAGCCATTTTTCTTAGGAGTAAAAATTGAACACCAAAATAAGTTACTTGCTTGAGAACAGCAGGAGCACCAATTCTGGCACCATTTAGATTCTGCGAAGATGTTTGGGTTTTTTTCTCTCTTTCTTTTCCCTCCTGTTGACATGGGGCCAGGGGCGGGGGTTGAATGTGGACATTGTGCGGCTCACACATCTGCATTATTGTGCCATTTGCAATCACACCTCTTGTCCCCTAAGAGCAGTGGCTGGGAAACAGAGACAGGAGGTTTGTCTCTGTTCAGACCTCACCGGCTCCAAGTCTTTTTACAACGTCACTGAATTTTCTCTCGATTGCTGCTTTATGTCTAGATCCAGCCAATGTGAAACTGGCTTTGATTTCTTTCTTTCTTAAAAAGAGAAGTGAGAATGAGTGATTCCTTTTCAGCGCTGAAAGAGAAGAAACAAATTTAGGTCACAGTAAGGAAGAAAGGATTAACTGGAAGTGGAGGCTGGATGACTGTTTCTCCTCTAATTACATTGTGAAACCAAGTTAGAAATGTAAGAAGGAAAATTCAGGATGAAGTCTGTCTACTTACAGTCTTTTAGGTAGCTGAAGCTTCCTGGTGAGAACTTTCTGTGAATTGCTGTTCCAGGGTAATGGTGCTCTTGGGATGTGAATCACTAACTTCCTCCGCTGGTCACTGATGTACCAGCTTGTAAGGGAGATGTGAGGATGACAAGTGTCCTAGGATCTTTGAGAAGACAAACTGCCTCCTCATGCTTAATGGTCACAGTCACTAGGGAGCGTGGGTGACAACTCAGACTGACAGTGTTAAAGTTGAGGGACACACCTGGTAACTGATAATAAGCAAAATACATATTGCTGAGAAATATTAAATGGAGTAAAATATTTTATCAGATAATGCTGATTCAGGAGGGCTTGACAAACATGCTAGAATGGACTTTATCTGATCCTCCAAATGTATTGAAATGTATATTAGGAATGTAGATGGCTATTTCTATTGACAAGGTAATCTTCAGGCTCAACATGGGAACCAAAATAAGTCAGTCAGTAAATGCTGATTATAAACCTCCATGTCTAGCTTCATTTCAAGCTGAGTAAACAAACCACGGACAAGATAAATAAAAAATTTGCAACTGATCAAAAATACACCTAAGTTACTGAAGTGATCCTTGGCACACCTTGATATGGAAACTAGGCAGCTGAGTTAGTTTAGTCTCAATATGAAATGAAGCCTTTGAGATAAGAGTCTGCGCTTGGAGGCTTTCACATACCCACTTTTCTCCTCTCCCTTTTCCACCATCAGCATGTGAATCAGCTGACTGATTCCAGCCACATTTGTCAAAGGAATGGTGATCTCAAAAATAATTAAGTTCCTGCAGATTTTGTGCTTACAAACTGATGCTCGTAGAGCTACTTGTTATGCTGAGTGTGTCTCCTGGCAAGGTTATGCTGACCTGCCATAAAGGAGATCTTGCTCTCACTGTTAACAAATCATATTTTAAATGAGATGCTGTACATATCAGATCTGCGCTTTTAGTGGTCCAACAGGTATGCTAAACGTGCTTCTTTGTCATTAACTCATAAATGCAAAATGGGAGTGGAAATATGGTATTTCAGCTAATCAAGTGCTAAAGCTTCTAAATGCCAGAAGCTTTGGCCAAACCATAAGGATGAAAAATACACATAATCAATGATAGGTATTTGAAAGATTAATCAGAAAGCATGAAGTCCTTAAACTCATTTGGTACCCAGCAAGCCAGCCTTTGCCAAAGAAAATACAATTTAGAATGTGCCTAAATTAAAGAGGAAATTTGAGAAAATAAGGCTATGAAAGTATCCTGGAAACCAAAATAGAGGCATTTATTTTGATAAAATTATCACATCTGTTTCTGAGTTTTGATTTTATGCTTCTTTTAAAAAATCCACATTGTAAGTATTGTTTTCACAAATATTCGAGGGTATTTTTATTGAAGTTAGAAGCTGGTCTTTGTCTTCGCTTAAAAGCAGTGTAGCAAATGAAATGACATATCACCCAAGAAATATTTTGTGCTCACCATTGCAAATTTAGTCCAGATGAGCAAAGCCAAAAGGCTGATGGATTGTCTAAATACCTTGCTCTGAGCATTTTCTCCAGTTTCTGATCAAATATCAATACCGGAAAAAATTAAGTACCACAGTCATCATTAATTGCCATCCTAAAATGATTACTTTTGAGTAATAGATACGTGGATTGATGTAGCATCTGGGGAGCCAGGGACAAGGCATGTCTTGCCTGGAAAGTGTGGAGTAAGCTTGATTGCTACTGATGCTTTTCCTGATCAATTGCTAAACGAGGAAGGGTTTGAGTTGTTGTGTTTGAACAGTACGTTTAATAAGCATAGCTAGATTATTCAAAAGGAACCTAGGGTCATTCCTCAATACATGTTGAGGTAACTGAAGCACAGTGACTGACTGTCAAAGATGACAAATCTTCACAGATTGCTCTGACTCATCAGAGTTTATGGGTGCTTCATTATGTGTACACACAGCCAACTTTTTTAGGACCCTATCAATAGCTGTAATATTTAGATATTACAACTTAAACTTGTAACTTTTTTAGTTGTATTTTGGTTTTGTTTGGGTTTTGGGGTTTTTTTGTTAACTAAATTGCCTGTGAGGTGTCCTCGCATTTTTGTAACCTTTTTATACTTCCACAGATGTGTTCAGTTGTTGCTTTGCAGACTGTTATTACTCGTTATTTTAAATTCTGTGGATTTTCACCTATAATTTCCTGAAGAGTATTTTTTGTGCGTGTGTGTTTGCTCTAAACAGCTGAATACTGTAGTATGAATGTAAGTACCTGGAGACCTCCACCAAGGCAGGCTCCTTAGACAAATGCAGCATGGCAGATGGTCCCTGCCCTGAAGAGCTTAAAATCTAAATAATTGTCTTCTCACTCTCTTCTTTCTCTGAGGTATTAGTACCTGATTAGTATCCAGCTGCCTGCTTGTACAGTATAAGTGCTCTCAAAGTCACTCCTCTCCACAGCATGCTCAGCAACTGAAAGGAGAAATAATGAGCAGACAGCTTTCTGGCTTGCAACAGTTTAAATTAACAGGTGTTAATTTTCTGCAAAGAGTCAGAGAAGGATGTGTGGAATTATCACTGTGACAGGCAGATCATATTCTGTAGATGAGACTACAGACCCACAGGTCTTGTTACAGGTTAGTACCATTCATCTCATTAAAGAAAAAAAAATGCAAGCAGAATCATTTCTGCAAGATTGTGAGCAAGGTTCTTGAAACAGAGCTAGAGTTGCTCAAAATGATAAATGCCATCCATTTGTACCTTATCGTCACTATAATTGAAAAGGGGTACCCATCTTTTCACTTATTTCATACAGAAACTTACATGCCTGTGTGACCAATCAAGTAGGGAAATCTTTGTAATTAACAGCATTGTATTGAGTTTTGTATTATTAGTGAAATAGTTGTTACTTGTTGATGTGTTTTGAGCCTAAGAAATCTATGATTATTCTCCTTTCTTTCCTTCTCCTCTATCCCTGCATCCTATCAGTTTCCTACTTGAAAGTAGTAAATTTTTTGAAAATTTGGTCTAGTTACAAGGATGGTGGATAATGCTGGTAGGGAATGACTGCTTATTGCCTCTTCCAGGACAAGAATCAGGAAGCATCTTGACCCCTATCCATGGGCTGATATCCCAGCCTGGCCTGCAGGGTCAGTGGCTGTTCTATGTCCTCAGAAAAAGCTGAGGAATCATTACCTTTACTTGTTCCACTGAAAACATATTGTGAAGTCTCCAAAAACGTGAAAGCAGGATTTAGGGTGTTGTAGAACATTTTTTCACGCAGGCATACTTAGGCTTGGTGTGCTGATGCGAATAGGCGGCAGTACTGTCTGCTCCCTCCAGTGCTTCTCTGCACCTCCAGGGTCCAGAGAGGCAGATTGGTCCAGTCATGGTGGTATGTAATTGTGGGTATCAAAATGATATCACACTGTCTATACTCCAAAGCTGAGGTTGTGCCAGGGTCTGATTTTGAAACTGTCTGGGTCTAGGACTTTAGTTCAGGTTCATGAATGGAAGACTTCAGTCCATCAGGACATACCTGTTCTGCTTACCGAAGCAGGTTTTTCTGCTATTCATCAGTAAGTATAAAACCAAGTTGTTGTTTTAGATCAAATTTGGTAAGTTGTCAGGTTGGCAGCAGCTGTGAGGAGTTGGAATAACAGTGACTGGTGACTTGGCAGAAGTTACTGAAGACCCTATAAAGCTTTCAAGAAAAAAAACAAACCAAAACACAAATCCCCTTCTATTCACCCTTTTCTGATTTGATTCTTTGTCTCAGCTCTTATTCCAAATAGCAAGAGGCAGTAGCACCACCAACAAAGTTGGTTTTACAGCCTTTTTTGGCATTAGTTACGGAAGGATCAGATGTCTGACCTTTCAGCAGTAGGTAAAAGGAGAATAAAAAGATCTATATTCCTGACAGTGTCTGGAAGTGCCTGGTCTCCTTAGTTCTGGTTTGCACTAACTGTTGTATGTAGTGTGCTATAGATGTGCCAATAATGTTAAGACATAGGACCAAGGTTGTTGGCTTTAACTGCTCCTTCCTGGCACTAAGTTGAGACTGTTCAAGTCAGTGAACTGTCTTCATGTGGCAAAACATGCTTTGCTATGGGGTGGTCTATCTGTGCACAGGTCTTTCTAGATACTGCTAAGGTCACCAAGGACTTTAATTTTTAAGTTATATATGTTAATCCAATGTGCCTTCTATGAAGGATATTCCTGTCCTTGTTCCAGCCCAGAAACCTGGTTGTGAGCTTTATAGTTGTTTTCAGTGAGAGATGTAGGAGCTGGATCTTATTAGCAGACAAAGTGCTTCAAGAATTTAGAGAGGTAGAGTATAGTGAAAATCATCTTGTCTTTTTGTCCACTGAGAGTATGTGTGTGGAGGCTAAACAGACTCTTACAATTTCTGCATTATACCCGTACATAATTATGTCTGTCCTCAGCATATTTCAGATTCATTCCAGTGATATCAACACTTGCTATTTTAAATTATACTACATATGCCTTTATTACACATTATTGATCATATTTATATGTTGATATGTTGTTCAGTTTTCAGAAAAGTTGAAGGTACTGTATTCATGTATAAGAGGTTTTCTTGTTCTGGACGTCACTGTTATATCTGTTATATTCATTATGCAAACATGCATTCTGCCATGTTTCTCCTCTTTCTCAACTGTTCTGTTTTCATCTTTCTTTCTTCTTTCCACACTTCCTTTCTTCCAATAGCTTCTCCTTCTGTAAAAAAGGCTGTGGCCTCCATTCCACCTTAAAAAAGAATAAAATAAAATAGATCAGTAGGTTGACCATTCTGGCATTTTTTGTGCATCACTAATGAATTTTACTCATTTACCATGCCAATAATATTACTGGTGATGGCAAATTTCAAATTTTGTGCAAGTGCTTGAGGCCTAAGCAGGCACCATGGCTCTCAAGACTTCAACGTAGTGCATGGGAGATATATTAGCTGCTCAGTCAGAGGAGCAGACACTTCCTAACTCTCATCTAATGTTGGATGCTGCAGATGGAGGATGACAGTTCTGAGCCATACATCTTTTTCTGAGGAGCCATACTATGTCCCTGGAAAAGCAATGATGAAAGCTGCCCAGATTTGACTTGTATCAACATGTCATTATGTTCTTTCTCTTCTCTTCCCCTGAGGAAAAAGGGAAAATGGGTTTGCAAGACAAATGCTCTGGTGTTTTGGGGCCCCATGCATTGGCAATGACCAAGCCAGATAACTGTCTTGACCTTTTGAGCAGGGAAGAGCACAGGGTAGCAGAAAAGTATGACTGCAGATTGAAAAAGATCCTGCAACATTTGGAAGATCAGTCAGGAGGGAAAAGAGCCCCAAATTTAACAGTGCACATACTGAGTCACAAGAACCTTCCTTGCAAGGAATAATTGCTGGGCACTTTTCTGAAAATTACAGGTTTTATAAAGCCCTTAAAGACACCTCTAAAATGAAGGCACACAAACTTTCAAGTGCCCAGCAACATTAAGGTATAGGACCCTTCTTGTTGGCTTGAATTCAATACAGTGAAAGAGGAACCTGCTGCATGTACATATAAATAGCTTCTATACAGGTATATTTGATTCTGTTTTCAATTGTGTGAAATTATGTATGTTTTCAGTGAAAATTTGAATTACATGTATTTGGGAAATTAGAGCTTAAACTGTAATATATACACTTAAATTTTATGTAAATTAGATTATGGTAAAATTAATATAGCCTTTCACATAGCCTTTATGGTGTTATCATCTTTTACCTATTATTTTGAAGTACATCATTCCTTGTTTTGCTCTGAAGCCCTGCAGACTAGCAAAAAAAGTTAAATTTCAGAGTGACTGTCCACAACATTAATTATCTTAATATGCTTTTATTCTTACAGTGAAGATGTTTGTAAACGAGGATTCACTGTTATTATTGATATGCGGGGATCCAAATGGGATTTGATCAAGCCTCTCCTAAAGACCCTTCAAGAAGCCTTTCCTGCTGAGATTCATGTCGCCCTGATTATAAAACCTGATAATTTCTGGCAGAAGCAGAAAACGAACTTCGGCAGTTCCAAGTTCATCTTTGAGGTGAGAGCCACATGAGAGATGTATGGTAAGGCATTAGCTCTGATGAGAATTTTTCTTCAGGTAAAAACAAAAAATTCCCAAGCCCTGTGACTGAGAGAAAGAAAAAAAAAAAGACATTTGAGGCCTGTTTGAAGGAGTGGGCTGATGCCCTGGCATCAGGTTGCCTCCTGAGGACACTGGTGGAGCAGGATGCATGTTTCATTCCAGAGGGTCACATACAGCAAACTTTGGTGAGGGTGTTCTGTGCCATTTATTTTTGGTGCTGTATCATTCAGTCTTTCCTTTGTTTCTCTTAGAAAAAAAGCCCCACCAAATCAGTCAATATACTAAAGACAAAGTTCTCTAGATGTTACAGTGTGTGTTTATTAGTTGACCTCTACCCACTTCAGGAAGTGGCTTTTTTTATAAAAGACTTTTATACTAAACTCAACTGTGTATTGTCACTGCTATAATTGAGATTTACAATTCAGGGGTAACATTAACGACTTGGGTTAATGATAAGGTGTCTCAAGCAGGTTCTTTGAGAGTAACCAATATACAACTGCATAATTAAAGAGAATTTTACTAACTTTGTTGTTGGTGAAGACAACATGACTGTGTTCTCTTGGTGCACTTTAGTTTTCTGTAAATTTCATATTCTTAGCCACAGAGAAGCAAAGCTGAGGAGCATGAAGTGCTCATACATCAATCATGCCCAGCCATGAGTTAGTCATGTGCTGTTTTTTCTTAATTTGCTGAGAAACAATTCTATCAGTGACTGTCTTATTTACCAATCCATTAATTCAGAGATTTTACATCCCTGGAACTCAGAAGAGAATTTGGCTATAGTTCTTATTGTTGACTGCTATGGAAGACTATATTTAATTATACATTTAAGATATATTGCA
Organism: Coracopsis vasa; assembly: GCA_026283785.1. Lineage (NCBI taxonomy): Eukaryota > Metazoa > Chordata > Aves > Psittaciformes > Psittacidae > Coracopsis > Coracopsis vasa. Next base: position 9,738 of record JANHGB010033606.1, read on the forward strand.
GTCAGTGTGTGATATAAATATGTTACTATTTTCAATTTCTTCTTAAAAGCACTCTTGAATTGCAGTGGGCAGCTAGATTGGTGTTAAGCATTAACAAACTTTTACTTATCACAATTTAAGTATTTGTGCATTTTTTCCCTCTGTCTCACAATAAAACCAATAAATTCATAAATGTTGGTATTTAATTGGGTCTTTACCTTCTTTGGCTACCTATGAGTGCTCAGGCATCAAAATAGCCCCCACTTGCTATCCCCTATGTGCCTTTGAAAGCAAGGCTGCCTTCATTATAGGTTTATGTCACCTCCAGAGATTTCTCACACTTACTAAAATCCCTGGCCCTGGCAGAAGTGGCTGCCATTACAGTGCAATGAGATTGGCAACATTGCCTGTGGGGAATGAGGGGGATTAGGGCAGTGGAAAGGAGAAAGGAGATGCACAGGTACAGAAAAATATGAAGCAAGAGAGACCCTGTGCATGGACCAGAATAGCATACAGGGATGTGGAGCTTCTGTTTAAAATATATATGGGCACTAAGGGGTAGTACCAGGGAAGCCCAAGACAAGACAGATTATGCTGTCCATCCAACACTGGATTTCAATCCTTCAGAGCTTTAGTAAACATAAGTAATGTCTTCCTAAAGCTTCAAGACCCAGAAATAAAGTAACAGAGCTCAAATACATATTTTTAGAACATCTGTTTGTTTTTAAAATTAAACTTTCTGGAGTCTTGATTTATATCTTCTTATTGTGTGGAGTTGGTGTCATGACAGTGAAGAGTAAACTGTGATCAACCTATTCTTCATAGTTATTGCTCTGAGTCTGTATTGTGTTAAAAACTCTGGACTCATTTGTTGTACATGCTGGCAGATACTAAGGGTATTTTCAATTTTGTGTGTGCACCTTTGATCCTTGGTCTGTCTTCTAGGCTGTTCGCATGGGTGTTTGTGATGGTTCACAAATGTTTGGGCCAGAGAAAGAGAGTCAGTGCTTTTGCTGTCTGTTGGGCCACCTGCAGACAGCCAGAACTGATGAGTCCTTCAATTCTATGATTTTAATGGAATTTATTAAGCTGTGGTCCACTTTACAGTAGACGACCTGCAATATAGACACCACAATCCAGGAACTTCTGTTTTAAAGGATTCTTGTGGATGCTGCTGCGTATCTGCTAAGTAGGCTCAGGCTCTGGGGCAGCTCATGTTCTCTCATAAGAACTCTGAATATCAAGTAAGCATCGCAGGTCAATATGGCTCCCATTGATTTGATTTATGTGGGGCAGCACACACTGAACTATCACAGTGGTTTCCCACAGTTGTGAAAAAACACAAGGTTCTTGGCAGGAGCAGACTGCAGTGGAAGACAATGGAAGTCTCTGTTGAATTACCCCATCTACAAACTCAGCACTAACCAGCATCAGTTTTAAGGCCAGATTCTGCTTTTAAGCTTAATGGAAGTATTATGCATGTGCCAGGATAGTGTAGGACCCGTAGTGGAGGCTAATGATCTGGGTTTTGTGTTGTGAGACTCTGGCAGAATGATTCTGTGTCACAGTAAAGGGTGAAGCATGCCCGCAGATCATCACACAAAGAAAAGAGAAAAAAAAAAAGTTTAGTTGACGTATGTGGACTCCAAAGCTTCCTGTCATTTTGAGGAATGGACCAGGCAGCTTAGTTAGCATTAATTCAGAGGTGCCTTCAAGATTATTTTCTTTCTTCTGCCAAAAATGTTTAAATGGTGGGCAATGCTTTTTAAAGTGATTTCTAAAAGAAAGATGGGTGGTGCCTGACAGGCAGTTACTCTGTTTTACCACCTACCTGCCTAACTATGGCTGTTTAAAGGAGAGTTTCAAGAACTTTGAGAAGGCTGCATAAAGACCTCACAGCAGCCTTCCAGTATGTGAAGGGGGCCTACAAGAACGCTGGGGAGGGATTCTTCATTAGGGACTATAGTGTTAGGAGAAGGGGTAATGGGTTAAAACTTAAACAGGGGAAGTTTAGGTGAGATATAAGGAAGAAGTTCTTTACTGTGTGGGTGGTGAGGCACTGGAATGGGTTGCCCAAGGAAGTTGTGAATGCTCCATCCCTGACAGTGTTCAAGGCCAGGTTGGAGAGAGCCTTGGGTGACATGGTTTAGTATGTGGTGTCCCTGACCACGGCAGGGGGCTTGGAACTAGATGATCTTAAGGTCTTTTCCAACCCTAACTATTTGATGATTCTATGATTCTAACTCCTTAAAGAAATAAATCTGAATAAATAAATTTGCTGCAGAATTCATGAAATTAAAAGCCTTTCTGGTCTATCACATGAAATTCTGTTCATGATAAGAGGAGTGCTTGCATTAGCTTGACTGCAGCGGGCATGCCCAGGTACTAGCTATGAAGAGAAGTCTTTTTCTGTCAGGCAGTTTAACTCTAAATTGGATTATCTTCAAGGGGTCAATATCCAAGTCAAGAGGTTTAGAAATTTAAAATTACTTTCCCATTTGTTTGTTGTCTCTGTCCTTCCCCTTCCCTAAATAATTGAATGTTCCAAGAAAGTTTTAAAATAATCTTCCTGCTGATCGTTAGTTCAATCCGATGCCAATTTTCATATGTTGCAAAATTCCTGATATTTTTAGATGGATACAATTGGAAGAAAAGCCTATTATTAACTTTAAACCAGTGGACAGCCTGCTATCTTGGGCAAAATTCAGGATAATGGACAGTACTTGAGGTTTCTTTGTAATGACTTTTAAAAGATTGCTGTGATTATTGGGTGTCTCCACTTCTGAAGAGCACAAACTGACATTCTTTAGAGGCCTGATCTTTAAGGGATAGATGTGCAGTTACTAATGAACATCACAAGCCTCTAAGGGCTGCCAACTTGAGTGTTAACGTGACAACACTGAAAATCTCTAGGAACTCTAGAAATATGAAACCCTATGCTCATATTTCAGGGAAAAATATTTTTGATAAAATAAATGGGAACAGCCATCAGTCATTGCATCCTTAAGCTATAATCTGTTTTCCAGGCACCCAGTGCATTTCTTGAGCACTGATTACTGAGTCTGAATGAATTAAAACCATCTCTCATTGATTGTGTATGATTCATGAGCAGTACTTTCTATTAGCAATAAATTCTAATTGTTAATACTCCAATGACTTTTCACATTTACATTGATTTTGGCTTAATTACATTAGAAATTACTAAAGTGAAAGAGGTCTGCCTGTGGCAAAAGCCAACTAGAATAATCTGGAAGAAAAAACCAGCATATTCTGTGTTCTGGTAGGTCACAATACCTGCTTCAGTTCATATGCCTATAACTTTTGCTGCTCTTTAGCCACTAGCCTGAGTGTAACACAAGTAGTAGAATCCCTGTAATACCACATACCTGTTTATTGAACAATCATGTCCAGATATCCAAGAGCTGCTGTAAGAAGTCTTCAGTGTCCAACTATGTTAAAGTAATATATGACAGAAACATTCGCATTGTATGATTTTGATAGGTTAGTCCTCAGCATCTTTTACAGAGTTCATTCAATTATGTATTGATGAAGAAAATAATCTCTTCATGCTATTTATGTATTGCACTGTTGTTTCTGATTAGAGAGTCACTGATTCAAATTCTGTTATTTTTCCTTCCTTAGACAAGTATGGTATCTGTGGAAGGCCTGGCAAAACTCGTAGATCCTTCTCAACTGACGGATGAATTTGAAGGATCCTTGGATTACAACCACGATGAATGGATAGAGTTGCGTGTCTCCTTGGAAGAGTTTTTCAACAGTGCCGTCCATTTATTATCAAGGCTGGAGGATCTCCAGGAAATGTTGGCTAGGAAGGAGTTTCCAGTTGATGTTGAGGGCTCAAGAAGGCTGATTGATGAGCACACGCAGCTTAAGAAAAAAGTGATTAAAGCTCCTGTAGAAGAACTGGATCGTGAGGGTCAGAGGTTATTACAATGCATAAGATGCAGTGACGGTTTTTCTGGTAGGAACTGCATTCCTGGAAGTGCAGATTTTCAAAGTCTTGTGCCAAAGATCACCAGCCTTTTAGACAAGCTACATTCTACCCGGCAACACTTACATCAGATGTGGCATGTCCGCAAGTTGAAACTGGACCAGTGCTTTCAACTTCGACTTTTTGAGCAAGATGCTGAGAAGGTAGGGAATAATCTGTTCCTTTCATACTTTAACCAAGACTTTATCGAAAGGACACTGACTGATGAGCACCATGAAGTATTCATCACAGGTGTAAATCTCATGTTGCTAGCAGATGTACTTTATGTGACTCTTAAACCAAATTCACTGAACTAATTGTGGGATGTAGCAGGCATAACGATATCCAAGAATAACTTGTCTGTGTCACTTTTGATGAAAGTTAATCTGCATTTTTGTGTCACAATGGGTACGTTTGGTAGACATTAGCACGAGAAACAGCCTTTTTTTTTTTTCAAGTTTCTTTTACTAAGCTTATGAATATATTTATCTACATATCACAGCACCTAAAGAAGAATGATTTTAGAGTTTGATTCACTATGATTATTGTTTGCACTTCTTGTGATTATATGGGAAATTTGTAGTTTAAATCCTCCAAATTGTTATCTCAAACAACATTTTCAGTTTCCCTTCACAGGAAATTGCAACAGGATTTTCAGCTGGTAAAATCTTTGGTAATGGCTTTGTACAAGGACATGGCCACTTAGTTCCCACAGTGTGAGATCCGAGACTGTGTTTAGGTTAAACATATAAACAGACCACAAGAAAGTATTCTGAAATGACAGCAGCATGTAAAACCCAGTGTGGCTGGTTTGCATTAAACAGCACTTAAGGATGGCAGTTGAATTCATACCTGACACTGAGTCAGTGGCCAAGATTCCTGTTCACCAGCAAAGACCTTATTTGAGAAATATTTAACATGAAGTTATTCCATAGAGATTGCATTGCAACTTCTTATTTCTTAGACGTTTGTAATGTAGTGTATCAGCCTGAAAAACAGATAGGGTTTCTTGAAATGAAATACAGTGTAAAAAAATACTTAGAGTGGTTGAAGCAGGGGTAAGTAACAGCTTTAGGAAACTGCAGTTTCAAAGGTGTGCAGTACCACTGAAGTGTTACATCCCCATTCCCTCCCTCTTCAGAAGATACTCATTCAGGAACCTGTTGATAGGGAAGTCCCCTGCAAGCAAAACATAGCAGTTTGTCATATTTGTTGAAAAGACTGGCTAAAAACCCACCTGAGTTCCCTAATCAGGTCTTATACACACTACCACCTACAAATTTCAGTCATACACCATAAAGCAGGCTTTTTACTACTTCTAGTATTCATCTGCTCTTTGCCTCTGGAAGTGTATGAAGGTCCTGATTTCGGTGAATTTATTTTAGAAGACTGTGTTGAGCTAGAGTCTTGGCAGTCTCACTTCCTTAACACAGAAGGACTTGACATCTTGTTACGTGGTTTTGTGAGAAGTCATTGCTGCGAATTTTAAATTCTAGGCCACAGAAGTAGGGTATTCTGAGTGGAAGGTATTGAGCTCTCAGACTCATGTTTATCTAGTCTGTATATCCATCAGAAGTACCAATCTCTGAATCTTCTTCACTTAATGTATGATCCAGTTGTTTCACTAATGTGTCTGACTGGACCCAGGAGGAATAGTAAAAGAAATGCAGGTGTCATCTGCAGGGGAATCTCACTGAAGATGATTTTTTTTTTAATCCTGTGCAAATTAATATTATTGTTAAAACATCAGGGAGAAGCACTTTACTGAAAGAAATATAATCTTCAGTAGCACAGAGCAAGACACAAGACATTGGTTTTCAATACATGTACTAAATATCTCTAAGGGATGCAATGACTAAAAAGGCTTCAAAATTGTATAATCAAGCCTCCTGTTGGGAGAACCTTGAATTCAGATGAGTCTCTCTAAAATGAGAGTCACTGCAGTATCACTCTAGATTGCATAAGAGCAGAGTGTGTCTTCCAAATGCTACTATTTCTTCTTCTTCTCCCTTTCCCTTGTGTGTCACATGGGACAAGATCGCTCACTGCTGTCCTGCCCATCGGTGGCTGGATTTCAGTCAGTGCTTTGCTTTGAATCTTCATTTTCTTTAGGATCGTTCAGATGACCACTGCTTACGAACATAAATTTTCCTTTCCTTGACTACTGCACTTTGATAAAGAATAGAAAATATTTTGTTGTTTTATACTCTCAAATTAGTGGTTTTAATCTTTTCAGTTTGAGAGTCCCTGTAATTCTTCCAGGGAAGGTTGCAGACCCTTTTACTTCACTTTTCACACATGTAGAGTGGTATAAAAGATTGATGTTCTTATTCTCCTTAGCTGCCTTTTGCAGATCTCTTTGAAGCAGTCTGACTACTTCAGTACTACAGTACTCAGAGTGGAAAGTACTTGTCTCATAAAATGTTCAGAGCTAAATCCAGTCTGAACACTGTCTCCACTGTGTAAATAGCCACCACAGTGTGTCTGTGTATTGAATTTTAAAGTTTCCTGGTACCTCCATTTGCTCAGTTGCACTCTACCCTCTACAATTAGTTATGGTAGCAGAGCCAAAATAGTCTTCATCTCCTGAGGAGAGGCACAACTCTTTCCATATAACCTGGATATGTCATTTGGTGCTAATCAAATGTCAACTCTAATACCCTGTGAAAGCTCAAAATCTGACATAAAATTCTGAATATAAATAAGGTTTTAGGGCCTTTTAAAATATCTCTGCGTACTCATTGGGTGATATTTTAGGAAACATGTTCTAATAAGGAGAAAATGGTCAACTACGTCGATTTTCTGGACATCTCTGATTTAAAAAATTTCACGTGTCCTTATTGTATGAAAAGTTCTTGAAGATGGGATAAAAAAAAAAGGGACACAAGAAGGGAAACGTCATAGTATTTTAAAGTAGGTTAATTTTTAAATCCTTGGTATTAAAATACCCCAGATGTTCAAAGCAAATCAATTTACTTTTTTCCCTCCTGTAGATCCCCTCTATCGGAACATTTATAAACTACAGTCACTACCTGGACACAGGAATTATTCTTATTTCAGTATTACAACTTACAGAAGGCCACTGTAGTTGTTGCTGAGCAACTCATATTATTGGCAAAATAAAAGGAGGGGGTGGCAGTCACACTCTGAGCTTCTCCCACTCAAATCAGTGGGAGAGGGCAGAGCTGCCTGTGGAGAAACTTTGTCTCCAAGTTAGGCCTTTAGGGTTTTATTTTCCTATGCGGAGCTGAGGGAGATAAAAAGTTGGGCTACCACATGGGCACAAGCAGTGCAGTGAGATTGAATCCCCAGATGGAGATTGGAAGCTCCTTGAAGCTCAAGTCAGCAGGCAGGTCAGCCATGTGGGGAGCTTTGACAGAGTGGTGTGAGGAAGTTCACATGCTGTGCAGTGCTGACTGTAATGATCTGCTGATAAATAACACATTTCAGCTGCTGGTGTAGCCCTGACCCTCACTGTTCAACAAATTTATTCCTTACCAAGTAATATATACGTATAAATGTGCATATATATACATAATTTTGAAACTAGAACTGAGGCTTCACTGTGTTTTTACTGGGTAACAGGGAAGATATTTTTAGCCATCAGTAACATGAAAAAATGCAGTCTGGTCTAAACTGAATATTGTTTAAAACAAAAACCCCACAATCAGCATAGATCCAAATATTAGAACTATCTGAGAAATGTTAATTGGTTGGTTGAAATCTGGATAGGGAGAAGAATTCAGGCAAGAGTCCACATGTTTTGCAATTGAATAAATCCCAAAAAAGACAAAAAAATTATCCTGATACTCTGCACTTTCCAGCTCTTCTGGAAATAATTTGTAACTGGCACCCAACTTGACTTTTGTAGGAATTTCCACATCATTTTGGGCTTGTTACATATCAATTTTACTACCCTGGCATGTGCGTGAATGAAAAATAGCTATCATGATGTAATCAGTGTTGTCCATATTATGTATAAACAATGTAATCATCAGCTGGACTGAACTAAGTATCTCTACTGTTAACTTGTAAAAACAGAGCAAAGAAAAGGGCAAGCTGCTGTAATATCATAGGGGTCAGCCTCTAACAGGAAGCAAAGTAGACTTTGCATGTTCTCTTTGTCCTCACTTCCCCTTTTCCTTCCTGACTTTTCTGGAGTCCACCACACAAAGGCAAACTCCAAAAGATGGCAATGGTAGTTAGAAAATGCCATGAGTGAATTTCACTGGAAGTTGGTGGTGGGAGAAGCATTTTTCTTGGATATGGCCAGCTTTGTAGAAAGTCTAGTGGCAAGCCACAGACCACATCTAGTCTTTAAGGACCAGTGAAGCAGCGGGCTTGCAGTCAAAACCATCTGCCTTATCCATACAAAAGCTTCCCTTTGAAAAAACACAGCTCTGCCTGTGATTTTTCCCTGTGGAGCAGGCTATGGGAAGCTGTGCTGGCTGCTGAAGGCTGCCATGATAGTGCTGTTCTGCAGGGGGCTGCAGCTCCTACCACACAGCAGCTGTTGCTCCTTTTTCTCAGGTGATGTGACCAGCCTGGAATGACAGAAGGATTTCAGTGAGTACAAGAGTGACTGGAATGTGATAATAATGCAAAATTCATATGATAGAAGATGAGTTTGGAGAGGGGGGAGTAAGCAAAATGGTTGAGAGGGAATAGGGTGGAATAACAGTTGCTGCAGTTCTCCTGTATCCCACTTCCTATGCGAGTGTGGGCAGTGAGACTGTGGCACCAAGAGCACACACTGCATCTCTCCCTCCTCTCACACAGCACTGCTTTAGGCCTCTTCCTTGGTCTCCTTAAATAAAGGAACTTAAGAGGTCTCTGAAAAGGGAAAATCACAGATACACCAGCTGTACTAGCCTCCTGTCCTATAAGCCTCCAGCGTCCTATTCCCATTTTTAATGTAAGTATTGGGAAGACTCCTATCGATTTTCAGCAGAAGCACAATATACATTAATGCTTATTCTGAAGTGCCAGATTAAATTTAGGAGTTCCTGTTTTAGAATCTAACTTAACACCAGGCAGAGTTAGTTTAGAAAAATACAGAGAAGCTCTAGCTCCACAGCAGTCAGTGGGAGACAAGATTATCCAAGAAGTACACAACCTGAGTATCTGAACCATACTCATGCCATCAGGGGAGTATACCTGCTAAAGGTTTATGTTCCTCAAATGCAAGGAATGCTCTGCAAGCTATTTTTTGTCTAAAAAGATGCAGGATTACTTTGCTGGAATAATAGAACACAAAATGTGGAAATTTACCCTGTGGTTTAGCAGGTGTGTGTGAGGGAAGATGGCTTTAAGAAACATTGATGTCTTGATGTTTAAGAAAGGGGAAAATGTCAGTGCGTTTGTGATTGTATGATGCGTATCCACTTTAACGGTTTCAAAATTTACTTCCCCTTGCACTACACTTAAAAATTCTGATGCTGTATGCTCTGTAATAAAATGCATTACAAATCTGATGATATGCCTCTTTTGCTAATAGGAGGTAGTTTATTTTATTACAGTCCATTAGGTAGAGCAATTGTAGTTGCTTCTTTAGTCAAGTGATGCTGTGTGAGGAAGCATTTCCTAGAAACAGGTCTTAGCCGACTTTCTCGAAAAGCAGCATAAAAAAGATTAAAAAGATCAGCAACATCTTCAGTTTCTTTTTTGTTTCCCATCACTTCTACATTTTCTTCTAGCAGTGGCAAAAGACCCTGGAAGTTATACATAAGCAGGTGATAGTTTGCCTATTTAAAACATGTCACATTAAACCCTAAGGTTTTGTGTAATACCAAAAGACATGGCATCTGGGACAGAAAACTGACTGAGATAAAATCCACTTAGTGAAGGACCATTTTCCATCTTTGATTTCATTTGTGGAAGTGCTCAGTTTCTTTGATCTGTTCTGTGTGCCATATATACAATTACCTCCAAGATTTTGTGTGAAATGTTGGCTTAGAAATTACTGTAAGGGGGATGCGACCCAGGGAGTGAGACTGGGAAATGAATGAGGACAATACTGAGAAGCTGATGGAGGGACTCATGTGAAATAAATACAAAGCAAATGAGTTCTGAGGAGGTGGATAATTAGGACTGGAGAGGAGGCAGGAAGCATATTAAGAAGGGAAAGAACCAGAATCAGGATTAATAAAGAAAGCACATCCTTAGTGTTTTGCACCAATGAGAAATATATATGCCTTCTATGCTCTTCCACTGCAAAAGGATTTGTTACTGAATGAATGGTATTTAACAGTTAACAGTAATAATCATACAGGCATAATAAGCATGGATTAGACATGGATTTTTGCATAGGATTTAGATTTCATTTAAGTTACATGGACCCCGCATTGGTGTACAGAACTCAGCATGCTCTGGATTTTCCATCTAAGTACTTACACTATGGATATCACAACAGCACAGTAAGTGAGCATCACAGTAAGGAGCTTTCCTGGAGATTTTGAGCACAGGGAGTGTTGTTAGACCTGAGGTAAGCTCCGTAAGACTTCCACAATAAAAGGAGTCAATGAGCTTAGTGCCTTCTGCAGAGGCATTTGACTGAGTGTCTAAGGGAGGCTCATTTAAGCATGTTGCTTTCATCCTTGGCCCATTCCAAATGTCTGTGCAGACAAAGGACAGAGGCCTTAGGGTGCAGATACTGACTGGGAAAGGCACTGAACTGGAGGCTGTGTTTGTGAACATGCATGTGTTTGCAGAGAGCTTTATAACAAGAGTGATCAAGAATTTACTGCTAAGTACGAATGAAATCCCTTATCCATAGTCCTAGAAAAAGAGTTCTCAGAGGTCACAAGGGCTCAATTTGCTTTTGGTACCTACTCATTTCAGCCCAAAGCTACTTCTCTCTTAATTGGGTGAAACAACTCAGTTTCAGGCTAGTTTTACCTGCATCCCCTGACCTGATGGCATTTTGGTACTTGAGGTCCCCCTGAATTTTCTACTAAAAAGACAGAGGCCTGGTCCTGTAAAGCAGGGAGAGTCTCAGCTTCTATTGGCAACAGTGGAAGACTCATGCCCACTGTAAGAGTTCCCACTGAAGTATTCAGTGAGCCATAGCTGTTAGAGCCCTACAGCCAGAAGCTGTGCATCTACCCTCTCTAGCTACTGTCTCTGGCTCCAGCCTTACTGATGGCAGGGTTAGCAACTTTGCCACCCACTTACAGAAATGCGACTTTATTTCCAGCTGTTTATGCTGATGTCTCCCCACAGTATTCTGTTATGTCAGTACACATTTGCAACATTATGGGCAGCCTGATTTGCCAGGGCTTGCAATAGTCCTAATATAAGAAAAACAAGCTTTGAAAAAGTTCCTGACACAATTGGTCCTTATTTTTAAGCTATAGGAGAAATAGACATATCTCTGTATTTATAGATCTGGGATAGACATTGCTCAAGAGCAAAAAGAGTATTTTAAGTTCTTTAGCATATTTTTCGCTGTCTTTTCTCATGCCTAAAAACTCTTGCACAGAGCACAGAGTGTCTGTTCTCTCCTGAAGCCTTGTTTCCGTATCTGGTGTCTACTCTCTCATACTGCCAGTGAAAAAATGCTTTCTTTTATCATCTGAAGTTACCCTTAACATATGCTGCCTTCTTTGGTACAGAGATTCTCACTAGAAGTCTGTTCTTCCCCATTGATAAAATAAGACTTGGGAAGACAATGCTGGGAAGGAAAGTCAGCTACCAGTCCAAATAAGCTGCCATGTGAGTAGGAGATCATCACCTTATGCTGTCCTTTGTACCCACTCTGAAATTAAAACAACAGAGAGAACAAGCCCCGTGATCAACATGAAGTTTTTGCTCTGTCACACAATTTCTAATACCAGGCCAAACACAGAAAATAGGTCCCTAAATTGTTGAATTGACAGGAAATATCTTACAATATTAGATAAACAATAGTTAAGTGCATGTTCATATGGCAGCTAGCACATTAGGGTACCGAATCTGGATTCAGTATTGTCTGTTTCCAGCAAAGAAATGCAGATTTGCAGTTGAAAATCCCTGTGGAGATGTAAGGGTTTGGAAACATTCCTACTGCATACTGTGTATCCACACAGGATTTGGGTTGCTTTTGTATAGTACTGGAGATATTCTGCTTCACTTAGGATGTTTTGTGGAAGACCTTTCTAATAGCATCAATTACGGACAAAAGATCAACATGGGAAATTCATATCAAAGGGAGAAACTGTATATCCATTTCTTCAAATCTGTGTGTTTCCCTCAGTGAACCTATGCAAGCTCTAATCACATTTATTTAATTACTTAACATATCTTAGAACAAAAGAGGCTCTAATAAAGCAGGTGAGAATTGAAAGCATGTAGCAATAACTATTGTAACAGTAGTTTCCAATTAATTTTCAATGTTTATTCAAATATGTTCTCTATCATGTTTCTTTTTTTTTTTCATTGAAAGAAAATAATTGAACTCTTGCTACTGAGTACAGCTCCTGCTTTGTCTTGAAGCACAACAGTGCTCTCTGTCATGGATAAACCACTCTGAGGTGTTCTAATGCAGCTGGATAAACAGTGTGCTGCTCTGAATGCATCTTTACTGATTTTTTTTCTGAAGCTCGGTGGTAGCAGACCAGGGATTAGGCTCATGGGTTCCCCAAACCACTGCGTTTACCTGGTCTCAGACTATTTTCTTTTTTTTTTTTTTTCTTTCTTGTCTTTTTTTTTTTTTTTTTTTTTTAATCAAATAGAAGAGCAAAGTTTGCCAAAAAGCAGAAAAGATAGAACAAGGGCAGAGGGTAGTTGTGCATACAGTGTGAGTTGACGGTTCTTGTGGTGCTTTAAGCATAGATGTCATGCTAAAGAGACTTCAGAGTGGGATCAGCACCTTCCACTTTGGAAGGCTCTGAGAGCGGGAGCTAAACTGAGTCAGATCTGCAATCCCCCTCACCTAGTCATGGACACAGAAGAATTCTTGGTAAACAGTGGGATAAATCCTCTTCAGCATCTTTAAGGGTGAAGGGCGTACAAAACCCTTCATCTTTAACAGGAAGATGAATCCTGCATTAGCCTATATCTCTCCTTCCATGCTGGGACTCACAGTCTTTGCAATAGCTTTTAATTAAAGATGCAGCTATCTGACATACACTCTGTTTAATATGAAGTAGGCTTCTGACAGTTGCTAATACTGTCCACAATTTGTTGTACCCCAATCTGAAGTGAAGAGTTGTCAGAGTGGGAAGTAATTATGGGGTGCTCTGGGAGAACTGTTCATTACTTTGACCACTGCTGGTCACACTTAATAAGAGCCTGTTCTTGGTATCTATAGGAAAGAACAGATTTTTGCAAGACCAGGAGATCATTATAAAGTTTTTTACCTCAAAGCACAAACAGAGCTCATTTCTACTACATGGATTGTAAAATCAAAAATATCTTCATTATTAGTGATAATATGATTATTATTTTCCAAAGGAGCTTGCAGCTTTTACAGTGTCAAGCTTGTATCCTGATACTTTCTTACTTATCAGTCAAGGCCACAGGGAGTCTTCCCCTATGTACCAATAGCTTTGTGAACATTTGCTTTTCTGCCTTTCCATCTACCAGTAGAAAGCTTGGGGACAAATCTAATAACAAAAGGACAAATTAACAAGTGCGCACCAACTGCTTTATGCTGCCCCTACAACTTAAAGCGGCTACAAACCCAGTTTTGCCATCTGGTTTGGGGAACTGTGGGATTGCCTTGCCTGCTGAGCAGAGCAGTACAGGGAACTGGATAAATATATATCAGAATCCTCTCCCTGGTGGATGATACTCTAGCAGTGAATGTCACCTACGTAATTGCAAACATCATTTCTTTCCCTGTGGAGGAGGGGGCAGGACTCCTTTTGAAGCCTACCATTGACATTTCTGTTTCCACTGTAATGAATCTGTTGCTGGTTTGACAGCTCTGAGGGTACAAACTTCCTCCTGTAACTCTTCTATGACAGGAGTTCAGACTCCATAAACAAAACACATAAGACTCTTTTGAAGGCATTTGTGGTGCTGATTTTTCAGATGTGGACAGCTGTCCCTCAGGAAGGACATTTATCTGCCAGAGATAATTGCTGTTGAGCTGGATTTGCTTTGGAGCAGTAAACCAAGAGTACAAAGGATGCAAAGTTCAAACCTAAAAATTGGGAATTAAAAACCACAGGGGTTAACTTCTCTGCCTTCTATCACACAGGAAGCCCGTCCTGCAGTGGAAGTCCTGATCTGATGTGTTAAATAGGTATCTCAGTGGTTTCCATCTTTCTTTGCCATACATTCTGCCCTGTGCTGCCAATCTGCTTTTTTTTTTTTCCTTATTTAGGCAGTTAAATATATTGCCTCCACAGCCCTTGGAATTGAACCTGATCTGTTTGATGGGAATGTAAAAAACAGTAACAATGCCTCACTCCACTGCTACAGCTAGCGGTGAGGAAGACTTGCGCATTTCCTTTGTGCTAAGTGTGCCCTATAGCATAGTTACAGCGGTCTGTGGCCACTTTCTGTCCTATTTGCATGGGATCATGCAACACGCTTGTGACCTTTCAGTGCAAGAGGGCAGAACATTATGTGAGTGATGGCGTAGTTCCTGCTTTATGTTTCCAGAGTCTGGCAGCAGTTGTCTCAGGGTCCGTCCAGTCCTGACTGTAAGAAAGCTGCTCTGAAGCCTGTTACTGCTGAAACTGGAACATGGTGTGCTGTGCTATTTGTAGTTTCCTGCTGCCGACACTGGATACGTAGTTACTATTCCTCTTGCTTCCTCCATGAACATTAGAATGGGTCCAAAAATAATTTAAGGCAGTATGTTCTGATGGAATATTTTTGCATTTGCACAAATTTCCTCCTTATTTTGCTTGCCAATTTTGATAGGGAGCATTTTGAGGCTGTTTCAGCTTCTCCAAGTTGGCACCGCTGGGAGGCACAGGAATGCTCCCCTGATCAGTAAGGCAAAAAAAAGGTGTTCTGGCATCTGAATACAGGCTTAAAACGCATTTGTAAGGATGATTATAGCCTATGATAACTGGGAATTTCTGCATTAACTAATGAAGACAAGAGGACCTAAAGGCTCTAAAGAACAACAAAGCCCACACATCTAGAAAAAGAGAAGAAAGAGGCCCACACATACCAAAAAAGAAAAGAAAGCTGCCTTTTTTTTAATTTATTTATTGCTTTGATCCTCCAGAAGGTTAGGTGATAAGAGCCTAGCTGTCAGGAAATAAAGTAATTAAACTGTGCATGAGGTTCACAGACTTATTGTGCAGCATGTTTCAGATGTAGCTATGTGATTATTTCTAAATGAATGTCTTCCTGGCCTGGCTGAAATGCTTTGAATGGCATACACTTGTCTTGGGGTCTTAAAAATATATCTTAAATTAACCTTCATATCTATTTATAGGGAACATATAAGGGTGGGTATGCAGTTAGTTAAGAGGTTACCTCCTCAGGAGCTGGTGATGGTTTAAGAGGTAAAACAGGGAGCATGGTCTGTGGATCATTTCCAGGAGTACCAGTGTCATTTTAAACTGGGTCACTCTGTCTTTTCATTTTACATATCGTGAACATTATGTAAACTAATTCAGAAATGTTTTCCTGAGCCTTCCTGTGTGGCAAAGTCCTTCCATATTACTTGGCATTGAAATCCTGGATGCCTTACATCCTACACAGTGCTGAAAAGGTTCACAGAAAAAAACCCAGCAGTCTTAAGCTGAGGAATTTTGCTCAATTTATTGCTAATCAACACAAATATCTGATCTCAATTTGGGTGTTGAGAGGGAAAAATAGGACACATTGCCATAAACAGCTATTCTTCCCAGAATGTGTTTCCCTGATTTTTGTCATGGTTTATACCCAGTCCATCAAAACTCATCTGGTGGGGTGAAAGGCAGTGGGAGGTGTCAAAGATAATATTTGCATGAGTCTCTGCTGCTGTTCCAGCTGTTCCAGCATGAACCACTTTTCATCTCTTGTGGGGGTGTCCCTGCCCCTTTGCCATGGAGGACTCCACAGAGTGTCTCCAGCCCTCAGCAGCACCATGTTCTTTCCCCAGCACCTTGTATCCAGGTGCTTCTCTGGCTGACTGATGTTTTGGCACCATGACCAGGCTCCAGTGTGTGGGTCCCCCTCAGTGCCAGAGCTGGTAGGAACTGGCTGGGACCAGCTTGGGATGGCTGCCCCACTGCTGCACGGCCCATCAGTTGTGCCTGTTGCACAGGGGGATGCACAATCACTCCTACACCTAGCCAAATCAGCTCTTACAATCCTTTAAGCCCTGGGAAACCAGAAGTCCCTGTGAGGGGTGAGTTGGATGTTGAGGTTTTTACCAAGCCTGTTCACTGAGGGGGGCCTTAAGGCAGTGCCACGGAAAGCAGGGGTACTGCCAAGGAAACGGTGAGGTCCAGTGCCACCTGTGGAGCGTGTGTCCCCAGGTGGAGACAGGAGACACTGTCTGCCCTCCTAGCTTCCCAGGATTGCCAGTGTTAAGGGAAAACATTGAACATGTTGATTCATGGGATGAGGAAAGAACCAGGACACAGGGGTATGGAGTGTTGGACACCCCAAAATCCAGCAGAAGGCTGATATCCTCGGTTTTCTATCTGTGCAGAGATCCCAGCTCTAGCCCCAAAGTGTCATGACATATTGGGAGTTTAAAGCTATAATTACACCAGAGCTGCATCTCTGCGCCTCAGACACGGGTGATTTTGGTAGGGGAAACGCCACGCTTCTGATACAAAGCAGAAAACATCTGTCTGGCTGTTTTGTTTTTAATGGCAGCTATTTGGAGTCACAGGAATGTCACACATTAGGCTAGGAATAGAACCAGGGTCTCTAATAATCACCAAACTCATACAGCATTTTCAACTGAGTGAAGCTGTATCTGTCTCAGATTCTGCACACTGAAAGGAAGACCCCTCATCTGGGAACCCACTCTGATCTTTTCATAATTTACACTATTTTTTCTATTTGTGAGACTGTTGTCTATTTATCTCTTTTAGTATTACCTTCCCTATCCAACCAATTAATTGATTTGCACTTGGACAGCAAGCAGTTCTCTGTAGACGATCTGTGCCTGGGAAAGGCCATTTCCATTTTAAGGAACAGAAAATCCTTTCTATGAATGCCTGAGTGTTTGGTGTCACTACATTTGGTGGAAAGGTACAATATTTCAAAAAGCAAGCAAAAAATGCAGATGCATAAAATACGCCCAGGTATCATTAGTCATATTTATGTGTTCAGGATCTGTCATTTTCTCCCACTTTCAACAATAAAATTATTGCTTCTCTATTCAGCATTATAGAAATCACATGCCTTACTTCGTGCATGGCTGTGGCTTGATATCTGTCAGGAAGAAAACCACAGATCTCTTACTCTGGCATTTAGTAGGAACATTCAGCGTGAGGATGTTGGAAATGGTGCTCTGATACTAATACAAAGCCATTTGTCACATCACACATCTAGCTAATTTTCTAGCAGCTTGACAGTTGGGCCCATTGTCTGGAATAATTTAATGTACTGTAGCTTAAACTTACTGTACTCTATGAATCATATACACAGATATTTATAATGGAAAAACTGTGTTCATGCAGCACTGAGATTACACAAATACAGCTGTGGGTCTGAACCTTCAGCTGGTGTAAATTGGCCTCATTGGAACGACACCAGTATATCCTGGCTGTAGATCGTGCCGAACACATGTGAAAGGGAAAGATCTGGCAGAAGTATTGCCTTGTCCGTCATTGTCTGTAAACAAGAGACAAACACAAAAGCAAGCTCAACTTTGTATTTAGGCTCTGGCTTAGCAAAGCATTTAGATGTACACTGAGTTCTATTTTAAACCTACAAGTACTTTGATTTAATTAAGGCTGTATCTATAGAGCAGCGTAGGGTGGTGATAGGAATTACAGCCAATTGGGATTTTTTTCTGTTGAAGCAGTTTTCATCAAATTTTATGATTCATGACAGAAATGACATGTGCTATCAAAGTTTTCTTTAAGTCCAAAATTTATCCTGGGACCAGTATACTCCTGTCGGAGAACAGCCTTTTGTCTAGTGACCCTTCATGTAGCTAGCCCAGTGTCAGGCCCTGATGGGTGCTCACGGCCCTGACCAGCTTCACCTGCAGCTTCCCCATCCCTGCTCATGGGCCAGGAGCCCCATTGCAGCTCAGCTATATATGTCAGCCTCCAGCCTTACTACAGCCCTGCCCTGGCTATGAGCTCTGATGAGTTGGATGCTGATCCATTAACTGATTTTCATGTATTACCTGGAACCTGCCCTGGACCCGTGCTGTAATCATGGGGTTATGTCTGAGCCTAGTTACGTGCAGTGGACCTGATGCTGACCAGCTGATTGACTTCATAGTGTAATCTTGGACATGTCTTTTCACCCACAACTTGCTGATGGTCTCTTGATTAAACCTGTTTGCTGTCAGACATCAGGGGCTGTGGTACAGACTAATGAGACCCCTGTCTTGCCTGTTGGGCCTTTGTTTCTGGCTCTCTATCCTATAGGGAGCAGCTAGCCTGAACAGCCAACTCCAGCCCTCTGTTCTGGTGGACTTAGCTCACAAGCTTGAGTGGAGGGATTTTTCTGTATTCCAGGTAAATGAGTCTTCAGACTGATGGCTCTTTTCATATGTTGCTTTGTGGAGATGTTGCTCTTCTGTCAGCCTTTTCTAGATGCACAGGTGACCTAAGTATGGCTGATTCCAACTAAACTGTAGTTATGACTCTCATCTGGAGATATGAGGGGACTTTCTTGATTGATTGCCTTTTATAAATGTAGCTCACGTGCATATCTTTCCAGGATCAGGCCCTTGCATATCATTTAATACTGTGTATGTACCACAAGTCTGTTGCATAGTGTTCTTTTTCATTTGGTGTTTTTTTGTTTTTTTTGGTTTTTTTTCAAATACTGGCTAAGTTCAACTGCAAGAGATTTAAGGAACATGGCTTAATTTATCTGTGAGTTGTTTTGAATAGTTGCACTCAATGAGATAGGAATAGACCTTGCAGCTGGAAACTTAGTAAACCTCAAGAGAGGGACTCTTGCAGGTACTGTTCTGAGTGTATTACAGTAGAATCATAGAATAATTAGGGTTGGAAAGGACCTTAATACCATCTCGTTCCAAATCCCCTGCCATGGGTAGGGACACCACACACTAAACCATGTCACCCAAGTCTCCATCCAACCTGGCCTTGAGCACCGCCAGGGATGGAGCATTCACAACTTCCTTGGGCAACCCTGTTCCAGTGCCTCACACCCCTCACAGTAAAGAACTTCTTCCTTATATCCGATCTAAACTTCACCTGTTTAAGTTGAAC